>SNQJ01S0015702.1:0-20104 GCA_010110895.2 Picea sitchensis | reverse complement strand
CAATCTCTTTTCCTTTAAATAAATAAAATTATTGCTTGAAAGGCAAGTAAACCCAACTACTCTGATCCCTTTATTACATTTGTTTTTAAATTTATAAATATAAAACATTGATTTAATAACATCATTGATGTTATCGATTCCAATTTACACATAGAATCAATTCTTTAATTGGTTATATTATTTTATTTTATAAATTTTATATATTAAGTTAATGATAAAATTATTATGGATATAAAATTATTAATCAGATGCGGGTTCCGACTCTCAGTCAAAACCAGAAAGGGGGAGATGGATCATTGACGTGGAACCCAGTGCCATCGTTGCTACTACTAAGGTCCATCCTGGTGAACCAGACAAGCTAGAAGAAGGAGACCCCGCTGAACTTTATCATTGATATTGGTGTCCAGAAGAACCTCATCTCAGAAGAGGTCATCAAGTGGCTAGCCCCGTGGACAACGCCACACCCACAACCCTACACCATTAGATGGCTCCGCCAAGGAAGCGTTCTCTACGTCAACCAACAGAGTCGCATGCCATACGGCATCAAACCCTTCAAAGATGAGGTCTTGTGTGATGTTGCTCCTCTCGAAGTTTGTAATGTTCTTTTGGGCCAACCTTATTTATGGAAATATCATGTTGTATATGAATCTAAGCCTCGCAGTGTTATTATTACTTTGAACAGGAAATTGTACAAGATACCCAAAGCAGTCCCACCTAGTGTTATTTCCTTGATCTCCGCCAAGCAATGCAGGAAGGTCATCTCTCAGACCAGAAATTTTGTCTTCTTCGTGTTTCTCTCTTAGAGTGAGCGAAAGATTGAAGCCACATCCAGGGCCTCCGCAACCGACCTCTCCACATAGCAGAAGCAAGTGGACAAGGTCACAGTGGAATACAAAGATATCTTCTCCTCCCCTATCGGGGTACCTCTGCACTGTCAGGTCAAGCATCCCATCAATCTGACCCCCGACGCATCGCTGCCGAATGGGCTAGTCTACCGTCACTCTCTATTAGAGAATGAAGAGATCAAGTGATAGATCCAAGAACTGCTCCGCAGGGGGCACATCTGTCCCATCTCATCGCCTTGTGGGAGCCTAATTGTGTTGGTGCAGAAGAAAGACGGGACCTAGTGACTCTGCATTGATTACCGAGCCCTAAATAAAATCACAGTCAGGAGCCGGTACCTGATTCCCCGAATCGTCGATCTCCTTGATCAGCTAAAGGGGGACAAATACTTCAATAAGATTGATCTAAAGTCTTGCTACCACCAGGTCCCCATAGAACAGACAGATGTATGGAAGACCACCTTTAAGTCAAAAGAAGGTATTTTTGAATGGTTGGTCATGCCCTTTGGTTCTAAAAATGCTCCAGCAACTTTCATGAAGATGATGGACGATATCATGCAACCTTTCACCAATACTTTTGTAATGGTGTATCTGGATGACATCCTCATCTACAATAAGACTTGGGCGAAACACTTCCAACATATTTAGCAGATTTTGCACACCCTGCGACAACACAAGCTATATGCCAACTTGGAAAAATGCTCCTTTGGCATGGATATGGTCCAATACTTACGCTACATCATGGATCAACATGGTGTGCATGTGAATCCAACCAAGATCCAAGTCATCCATGACTGGCCAACCCCAACCGCACTCACTGAGCTTTGGAGCTTCTTAGGCCTTGCCAATTTCTATTGCAGGTTCGTGTTGGGATTCTCTCATATTGCATGGGCCCTCAACCAAGTAAATAGGGGTGGTGGTAAGCCAAAATTTGTGTGGGGTCTGTCCCAACAAAAAATGTTCGATGATTTAAAAAAAATCTTGTGCTCAGCCCCAATACTTTCATTACTGTACCTACAACAACCCTTTGAGATCGAGACATATGCTTCAGATTATGTTGTGGGCACAGTTCTCACTCATCACGACCACCTCATGGCCTATCATAGTGAGACACTATTAGATGTTGTCCGTAAGTACCCTACTTATGAAAAATAAATGTACTCCATTGTGAAATCTTGCCACCAGTGGAGACATTACATTATCAGGAAGGAGACAGTCATCCACACAGATCATAAACCACTGCAGTTCATGAAGACGCAAGGAAAATTGCAGAATGATCGCCATCAAAAGTGGTCCACATACTTGCAGCAGTTTCACCTCAACATCAAGTATAAAACAGGCAGTACCAACTGAGTCGTTGATTTCCTCAGCCGACCTCTAGTCGCAACACTCACCACGATGCTAGACTCTTGCGGCCACGAGACCTATGGATGGCTCAACCTCTAGGTCGGGTTGGGATTCCAACCATTGGGTCCCATGGATGTTGCACTACCTCTTGCGACCACCCCAGACAACTCATCTCCTGCTCCAACTGAAGCTGACAAATCCTCCCAGTTCATTAAGCAGATCCAACACATCCGCCAAGAGGTTCAGGATATTTTACAGAAGTCCAATGCCAAGTACAAGTAGTGCCATGATCAACATCAGGTGCCACATAAGTTTCAGGTGGGAGACAAAGTGTGGTTGCACTTGCAGAAAGAACGACTTACAGGGCCCCATCAGAATCTTCTCCCACTCCGTTATGGACCTTACACCATGGCCAAGGTTGTGGGTGACAATTATTTTAAGCTCAACATTCCCCCTTTCCTTGGCATGCACCTAGTGTTCAACGTGGATCTCCTTCGACCATATTTCCCACCATTATTGGACACCTCAGAGATAGTAGAACAATTGAAACCCACAGAGTTCAACCCTGACTGCATGTAACAGGCATCCAGTGATCATATTGTGGACATAAAGGTCAAGGGCACTCGCCAGTAAAGGATCAAACTTTACCGAGTTGTCAAAGCAGGACAACTCCTGCACTAAGGCAAGTGGCTCACCTAGGGCCGAATTCAATAGAAATTTCCTCATCTAATGGGGGAACTCAACACAATGGATACCATTTATTCCTAAGGGGGGAGGATTGATCCAAATGGATGTTGGTGGCCTCACACCTATTCCAACTGACTCATTTTGGAAGTTTCCCAGTTTGACAGTTTTTTTTGTATTTTTTGGGTCCCCGACTTCCAGGGTCGTTTTGAGGCCCTAAACAATGTTTTTAGGGATCTTCATAGTCAAACTGTAAACAAAGTTAGAGTCTAATAACATCATGTGTATTCCTTGGATAGACCTTTCCAATGGGCTATCGTGCACCTAAAACGGAGATTGTGTGAAAAACTTACGACCCCGGGAAGTTGATATACTAACTTACCCCAACAGGGCCCACATGACTTTTGGTGCTTCATCTCCTAGGGTTAGGTTTTTGGATGTCTAGGGTTTTGGAATTCATGTTTATTGTAAAAAGGCTTGGAGAGCCTCATTGTAGCCATCTTCTTTCAAATGAGCGCAATCGTCACATCTCTTCTCATAGATAAGACACGACCATTCTAGCAAGCTTGTTTTTCGTTGCATTTTACAGTTTCAACATATTTTCTTATTGAATAGAAACCAATTTTACTGTATCTTTGTTATTCTTGTATTTCTATGTTAAGAGTAATAATAATTTGTATTCATTTCGTTCTGCTCATAAAATACGGATCAAGTACAACATACTACCAATAATTATAGGATGATGACATTCAGTTTGGCAAGATAATAAAAAAATATGCAAAATGGTCTTGAAAACCCACACATATTCAGTAAAGACAGCACACGCACAAAAGTGTAGGCTAACACAGTGTACGACATGCACAGTGTGTTCCCTACGCGACTAACAGTCGACAAACCCGCGGGGATGCGGAAATGGTGCATTAATGATTTTGGTCGAGCCTCAACCACTTCTGGGATGAAGTGGATCTAGACCATAACCCAAAATCTCCCTAAAATGTTTCCTTGGGATCACTGAAAGGATGGGAGGTACCTTCAAAGACCTCCCCATTCACATTGAAAACTAGTTGTAAAATATATTTCCATCCTTTTATAAATAAAGGATCATGGTATGCAAAGAAAAGAAGAAATCCATAACATTGTTATGTTATTCAAATTCTCTTGGAGAAATCCATATTTCCCTTGATACATAGGTTGAGAAAGTGTAGCATTGGACAAGATTTACACCTCTTGTGAATCAAATCCACAAGGAATTTTTCACCACAGTAAAGTCACCATTGGCAAGTGATAGCTCTAGTTTTTTAGGGATCAAAGAGCCCTCCCTTAGGAGGAATAGGGGATTCATAGTCCCATATTTATCCTCTTGGTGCACTCAATTCGAAGATTCAGTTCTATTGGGTAATCATTCCATGTGTTCAAATTCATGCATCATTTGCGTATACTTGTTTAGTTTGGTTCTTAGTGTTGTTTGCTCTTTACTTCATTTGTATTTTGCTTTCTAACTTGCAGGTTCACTAACTTGCTAACCATCTTTCTATTATGCTTTGTTAGCTTACCAAAGTAGTTAAGGGACTCTCTTTTGCTCATTCTTGTGACAAAAGACCCCAAACTGTTTGGTGACCATAATGGGGACTTGAATCACAATTCCTCCTCAAGTAATCTCTTAGAGTTGTTATTCTCACTCTCTAGTGTTTGCAGAACAACCGGCCTAGCCTCATCCTCAGATAGCAGAATTTAACATCTTTTTGGGAGAGGTCGTTCAAATTTTTCATCCCGCCAATTCTCTGCATGCGCGTGGGTTCAGGCCTAAAAGACACATGGTCCTGCACTCGTAACTCTCTCAACGCGCACTTATGCGCTCTGTGCACGATTATTCTTTGTTCAACTGGGCACTGGTCTTAGTTTCTCAAAATTGTAAGGCTTGAGAATCCCATTTCCACCAAGTAGAGTAGATTTACTTTATGCACTTTGTAAAATCCATCAAAACTAGGCTTGGAATTCATTCTTGCATAGATAACTTAGACCACACATAGACATCTAGAGAGGCTAAAAAGAACCTTTGCATCTTTACTTCCTTACTTGCCACGTGGATGGATTAAAGTTTAGCATTTTAATTTCATTAAAATATTTTATTTTACATAAAACATCACATTAATTTGGGACTAGAAGGTTATTTAGACAATATTGGAGTATTATCTTTCCTCACACCCTTTTGTGATCTTAGAAATCGAAAAAAGAGATTGCTTGAAGAAACCTTCATCTCCCTTTAAATCAACCATTTTAGGAGAGGCCAATACCTCTTAGCTTGTTTTTGAAACATAATTTCAAAGAATTGTAAGGGCCCATACATGCCCACATGTGCACAATCTTAGGATAGTTTCAAATTTCTAGAGTAAATCACTTAGGAAGTTTAAATCATTGTAAGGTCCCATACATGCCCACATGTTCACAATCTAGGAATAGTTTCAAAGCTTTCTTAGATTAGATAACATTCTAGGGAGATTAAAACTCAAGAGTAAGGACTCATATGTCCACCATGCTAGCTACCTAGGGCTTTGTCAAATTTTGCAAGGATTGTTTGTGAAATCTAGTAAATTAGAAATAAGCAACCATTGTAAAGGACCAAGCGATATCCACATGCCAAAAATTGCTCACTTAACTTATTAAAAATCCATCACTCAATATCAGTTCTTGCACACATCATCACATATTCAAGAGGTGTTTCTCAGAGACTTGAAACCGTAGTATGATCTTCTCCTTGTGCCCATAAGTGATCTAGGAGAATCAAAATGGATTCACTTGTTTGAAAATTTCTTTTGCTCACACCACTCTTAATCAACGAAGTTGGCCCATAACCCCAAATTCACATCCCACTTTAAAAATCTAAAAGAAACCACAATAAACCCATTTCTAATGTCCACAATAGGAACAAAAAATATTTTGGTAGTCTAAGTTACAATTTTGGGGATAGGAATCCAAATAACTCCCCATCATCATTTTTTCATTGAAAATTAGAAAATTGCAAATTAGGATACCAAAATTCTCCTAATAAAGCATTCCTACACCATAAGGCAGGGAGAAACCCATGAAGGGTTGAAGGTCGAGGTCTAGTTTTTCTTTACGTGCCTTCTTGGGTCACCCAACCCTTGGAAAGAATCCAACCTGTGACCGATTTATGGGGCCGAAAATATAAATGTCATGCTTGAACGAGGTGACTTAGTGGCCAAAATCTAGGTTTTATCTACCCAAGGTGGCGGTTGTGGGATGCAATCATATTTTGAGCGACTGTTGGGAAATATTACCAAGACTTTCAGAATATGCAGCATTCATCCCTCATTATAACTTATTGTTCATACCTTCACTAGTATCTCCTCAAGTGGGTTTTGGCCCCACTATCGAGTGTTTTTTTGGAGGTCCAATGCTATTTGAGAGGCAGTATGTTATGTCGGATATGACACGTGCATTATTTTTTGATATTTCCCCACACGGAGTCAGAAAAAACAACCAAACTACCAGTCACACTGAATATTTTATGTATGATTATCATCATTTGATTACATGTAGTTTATGAATACATTGTTTAGGTAATTGGTAAATCACTTATTCTATCTGTTCTTCTCATCACCACCATCACACATCCAGACATAGTCCAGAATCATAGGGGGACCATAGTATCCCTGTCATTCTAAGCGCTTGAGAAACTTACCCCCAATTTTGGGAGGTGTCCCTACTTTAGTTGATACATCATCACATCCATATCATACACCAGTAAGTGCTATTGTATTAGGTTCAATATTGCTTGGGTCCACTTTGCTTGGAACCAAAAACCAACATAACTCACATACTAGCCCTCCACCACAAGGAGGCAGATCCCAATCCTCTTCGCAAGGAACAAGCTCCCAACTACCCTCACAAGGAACGTTTTACCAACCATCACATACCATGGTTGGTATTCCCCCCACCATGCCATACTTGTCATCTCTCAATATCCCATATTTGACCAAACTAACGAACAATCCCATATTACATGACCCCACTTGGCCAAATATGTTGACTAAGATACCTTTTGATATTCCCAAATTCGAAGGAAATCCCAGAGAAGACCCTACCAATCACATTATGTCTTTTCACCTGTGGTGTTCTTCCAATAACATCATGGAAGATTTTTTTCGCTTACGTTTATTCCAAAGAACTCTCACTAGTCCCTCTGCTAAGTGGTATGTGGATGAGAAAGTTGGGTCCCACTCAACCTTTGAGTCATTGGTGAAAGCATTTTTATCCTTCTTCCAACTTCTAGTGCATTACGACACTGGCTTGGAAATTCTATTAGAATTCAGAAAAACCTTGACCATCCATATAGCCGATCATATCCATGAATGGCGTCGAATAAGAAGTATTTGCAAAGAAGATACCACCCCCCAACAATGACTAGACTAGTTCCTCAGATCAGTATTCCCCCTCCTCGCCAAAGATGCTTCCACTACTTTCCCCCAAATTAAATACGATCCCATCACCAAGTCCCAACAATTTGACTTAATATACACTCAATCGGGGTACCTTTATATCGTATTACCTGATGCTCCTCCCCATTTACCATTAGGTCAAGACAAACTTGGAACATCACACGTTGTCGATGGGTTGATTAGGTCCATGGCCCATACTGATCCATGTGGATATCGGTGGCCACCCACCTTTTCCAACTGGCTCAAAACAGTTTTCTAGCAAATTTGGCAATTTACTATTTTTAGCAGTTTTTAACTTTCGGGGCCATTTTGAGGGCCCAGATGAAGGTTTTTTGATATATAGGTTCTCAATGATAGTTGAAGGAATTATTTATCCCCCAAAATGAATCTCCTCAATGATACCTTTCCAACGAGCTATCACACCCCTAAAATGGAGATCGTATGCAAAAGTTATGACCCCGGGAAGTTGATGTACTCACTTACCCAAACGGGGCCCACATGACTTTTGGCACTTCATCTCCTAGGGTTAGGTTTTTGGAATTCTATGGTTTTTTGCATTCCGGTTTATTTTAAAAAGGCCTTCAGAGCCTCATTGTAATCATCTTCTTGTGAATGCAGGTAGCCGTCATATCTCTTCTTAGAGATAAGCTGCCACCATTCTAGCGAGTCTTTCACTCTGTATTTTTACAGTCTCTGTACATTTCTTTAATTAATAGAAATTGTGTATTACTGTATATCTGTGTTTATGGTTGCATCTCTAATAAATTTCCATTATATTATTGAATCTCTACGATATCTCTGTGCATTTCTTTGTTATATCTCCGCTCTCATTTCATGCCAAAAATAATCTGGATCACATACTCACTCACACGCTCAATCAATACCCACGTTTGGGGTCAATCCTTACCAATCACCATATGGGGGAACCCCATACTACCCTCCACCACCACATCAACCTTCATTCACGACACCCCCCCTCCTATCATGGGACCACCAGTACTTGTCCCCCCCAATACACCCAATACCCGTACAACCGACAATACCCTTTCCATCCACAGGTTATACTCCTAACCGTATGGGAGGCACCTCCACTTCATACAACCAGTATGGAACTCCCCAAGGAAATCCTTACTATCCTTTCCCTAGTCCTCCTCAACCCACTGCACCAACACATGGTCAGCAACAGGAAGGGGTAAATTTTATCCAACCATCGCCTATTCAACAAGTTCAATCTTTTGAACAATTGAATACATCAAAACCCCCTAATCCACCCAATAATAATCGATGAAAGGGGGAGAATAAAAATCAAGGACAAGGGGGCAACCCCTAATAGACAAATCCCCAAACTGGGGGAAACCAAAAACAGGCTAACCAAAATCCCCAAGGGGGAAATAACAATAGCCAACCATGTCAAGGAAGGAATAATAACCTTCGAACCAATTTCCTATGTGCATTATGTGGTGAGTACATCCATTACATCCATCATTGTCCCCAAATAGTTGATTTCAAGTGAATGAAGGAAGCTATGAATCCTCCTCGGGCACCCATCCCTCAAGGACCACAATAGAGAACTCCCAATTATATACCACCACCACCACCGATGGTCTTACAAAATCCTATCCCTCACCAAGGTGTCATTAATACACAACCAAAAGTGGCCCAATGCCCACATCAGCAAGGAAAAATCCCTCCCCTGGAACAATCCCACCCCGTTAATACCACAGACCACAATATCCTCCTCACAATCGAAGAGGAAATCCTTTTGAAAACTCATACTCACCAATATGGTACACCTCCTGATACATTACCCACTACCTCGAAAACCCCCCAACCACCAACCAGACAACCTTTGATGATCCCTCATCATAACACTAAAGTCATCGCTCGCATGCCTCATGCCATTACACAAGAATGTGCATAATCCCCATGCCCAGACCGCCCATATCTACAACCTTATTAACCGTCTAGCACAATCACCAGCTGCCATGTCAGTCCTGGAAGTCCTTTAGACATGCCCTTCCCAACAAAATGCATTACTCTCACAATTGGGGGCAAAAAATCTCGCAGACACCCGTCTAATAACTTTTGACTTAGACAGAGAAGACCCATGACTCCCATCCTTAGTCACATTCCATATTCTTGTCAAAATATGGAATATCACCATCCATTGTTGCATCATTGATGAAGGAACCTCTACTTGCATCATGTCCAAAATGGTATGGAAACAACTCAGTTCACCCAAGTTAATTTCATCAACCATCAACCTTTGAGCTTATGACGGTAAACCATCACAACTAGAGGGCCTGTATGAAAACGTTCTGGTGGAGTTAGGGGGAAAGACAATCCTTATAGACACAAAAGTCATCAACACCCAATTGGATTACAATATTATTTTCGGATGAAGCTACATGTACGTCATGCATGCTGTATCTTCCTTGGTCTTTTGCACCATGTTATTCCCTCACAACATGAAAATTGTCACCATTGAGCAGTTGACCCACTATGACCCTAACCGGTCAGGAATTATTGATAACATGCTGCCACTTATCCACTCAGGCACTGACCTTTTACCAATGGAAGACGTCGGACCAGGACTATTACATGATCCATACTTACTAGGGTCATATCTAGGTTACCCCCAACACAACCAATATCTTTGTAGTTGCCTCAGATGGGGTGGAGATTCCCAACGCCTCTCCTTCCAAAGGTTCATTGAGCCCTTCCTCTACCCCTTCTCTTACACAATAAGTACTTCCTGAGGAACCTCCCTTAGGGGAATCAATCGAAAACCCACCACCTATGGGTCAACTCCCTATTTGGAAAACAGTCCCACAGACCATCACCCAAATACCCTTCTTTTGTCCCCCCCCCCGCCCCCCGAGAAGTAAGAAAATACCAAGTTGTTGCTACCCTCACCTTACCTAATATGGTCATAGATATTCATGTATAGTATCTAGAACCACCATCTATGGTACCGGTTTTATCTCTCCCACCTTAACCTGCAGCCCCATTGTTGTAATCAGTGGCTCATCCACCCACTCACCCAACCGGTCACACAGTTGGGGGAAATACTAGCACCACGGGAAGCACCAATTCTTGCAATGGGGGCACCGTCGCCAACCAACGAGGCACACGAAAGAAGAAAGAACCTGAATTCCCTTCCACACCATGCATCCCACCTCCATGCACATTGTGTGCCACTATTGGACACCCTACCAATCTCTGTCCCACCTTGCCCGAGTTACAAAACCTCATTCTAAAACACATAACTACACCATTATTACCGACACTGGTCGTTGTGTCGGCTATCACAAAACCATCCTCTTCCAAACACAATTGTCTGAGGACTAAGCATGCTTGCACTATCTTCTCACAACATGACCATTACACTCACCACTTCCTAACTCTCCCCCACTTTCGAGAAACCCTAACCACAGTGCACCAAACCACATTGCATGCATCCTCACAATCCCTCTCCACTATACCAACAATAACTAACATTCACTTAATGTTTCCACATCAATAAACGAATGTATGATATTCCCTTGTGCACTATGTGAACAACTAGACCACTTCACCTACATGTGTCCCCTCATAATTGCTTCTCGGGTTAGACACATGGCCACCTGGTCAGATGGCATTCATCCCTTCACTAATGACTCCCATCATACTACGACCATAATTGTTACATCTAACCCCACTGGTCATCCAGTTTGTGATTAATTCCCACTTAACCAACCAAATTCACCCATCACTCCCACTCATGATATTCTGCCTCCTCCAAATCCCCATAAGCCTAACTTATGTATGGATATATGGTTCATGACATCTAGTGAAACACCTCAACCCCCTCCCACAAATGCATCCACCATGGAAACACTCAATGATAACACACTATCATCTTATAATATTTCCATAGATGATCCTCTAATTCCTCCTATGAATTTCACTCAGGAAGTCACTCAATCTTCCCCCCATCCCAGACTGTCATAGACCGATTATACTCCTTCATTTTTCAATCAAATGAAGCTCTATGATACCTTGACTTCCCATGGGATTCCTTCCACCACCATTCCTTCTTTTTATCGCACAACACCTTTCCACCACACTCAAACACCCCTATCTATACCATTGAAGCTAAGGATTTCATTCCCCCTGTCCATGTGGACTGGTTCAAAAATCCAATACCCGCACCTGACGTGTTTGAAGAAGGAAATATGGCAAATATCTCACCCACAATCAAGATAGACATCTCGGTCAAACCCAATACCATGGAAGAAATCACTCTAGGGGACACATGCTCTCCAGAGGAAATCATATCATATAAGGCCCTCTTCCAGGAATACCAAGTTGTGTTTGCCTGGTCTTAGAAATAAATGCTAGGGTTAGACCCAACCATTGTCGAACACTGTATTTATACATGACCCAATGTTGCCCCTGTTTGTCAGAAGAAATGCCCCCTTCACCCTTCCAAATCCATGGCTATTAAATCCAAAATCTATAGACTACATGTCGTCGACTTCATCTACCTGATAGCCTACACATCATGTGTTTCAAACCCAGTTCCTATTTAAAAAAAGATACTATTCGGGTTTACACTGACTTTCGTGACCTCAACCAAGTTTGTCACAAAGACAAATTTCCTACCCTATCCATCGACCAAGTTATCGATGCCTATGCTAGTCACGAATTCCTTTCACTCATGGATGGGTTTTCTGGCTATAACCATATACAAATCTTCCATGTGGATTAGTACAAAACCACATTCACAACCCCTTGGGGAACATTTGCGTATCGAGTGATTCCCTTCGGACTAAAAAATGCTAGAGCCACCTTCCAATGCACCATGACATATGTATTTCATGATATGGCACACATTATTCTTTCCTATTTGGATGACCTCACCGCTCGTTCCAAAAAACACTCACAACACCTCGAGGATTTACGGATCATCTTTGAACACCGTCGAAGATACAATATTCGAATGAACCCCCCTTAAATGTGTCTTTTGCATCACTGCAGACCACCTATTGGGCTTCATCATCTCCCAATAAGATATCATCATCGACCCTCTCAAATTATAATCCATTAACGAGATTCCTCCCCCAAAGAACCTACATAAATTGCAAAGCCTTGAGGGAAAAGCCAATTTTCTACGACGTTTTGTCCCAGACTATGTCATTCGTGCCCATGGCTTCTTACACTTAATTCGATGTGACTTTCCATTCCAATGGGACCAAAATTCCCAAGTTGCATTCGACTCTCTCAAAGCACTCAAAAAAGAACCCTTAATTAGTCCCCCAAACTATTATAAGGATTATATCCTATACTTGTTTGCCTCCAACATTTCAGTTTCCAGAGTACTTGTTCAAATATGTAATTACCAACACAAACACGCATTTACTATATTAGCAAAAATATCTCAGGACCCACTCTCAAATACAATCATGAGGAAAAACTTTCCCTCATTATCATCCTCGTAGTTCATAATTTGCATCACTACATCCTCCTTTGCACTACCATAGTGGTGGCTGATTCCAACCCTATTCGCTATTTTCTCAGTCGCCGCCAAATCAATGGAAAATTCTCCCACTGGGTCATCATCCTCCAAGAATACGATCTAGAGTTCACTACACCGAAAAGAAAAAATCCCTTGTCTCAGTAGAACTCATGGTCGACTTACCCTCCAACTCATCTGACCCTCCTGTCAATGAAAAATTCGCGGATGAACATTTATTCCTCATTTCATCCGATGATCCATGGTATAGAGATGTCCTAGTATATATTCGAACACAAAAATTCAGCCCTCACCTCTCCCGAGATGAATTTCGTCACATTTGTCACCAAGCTTAACATTATCTCATCATTAGAGGCGTACTGTATCGGAGAGGCGTTGACACCATTCTTCAACCATGTCTCACCATTGAAGAACCAGATAAAGTGCTCAATGATTATCACAGTGGAGCATGTGTAGTTCATGTTTATTGCATGTCCACTACATATAAAATAGTTCATGTTGGATACTTTTTTTCCCACCCTATTCCATGAACGCATCCATTCAGTCAAATGTTGCGACAAGTGTCAGTTATATGCACACAAACCCCGAGCACCACCTACCCTTCTTCATCCAATCATCACTACCGGCCCCTTCTGTAAGCGGGGCATTGATTTCATGACTTTCAACCCCCCCATCCAGTAATGGGCACAAGTATATTGTAGTTGTCGTCGACTACTTTACCAAATGGGATAAACCCATGCCCGCTTTCAACAATATAACATACATTATTGCTCATTTCTTCTTCAATCACATTATTTCTCGCTTTGAAATTCCCCTCCAGCTAGTCTTTGATCACAGAAAACATTTTGAGAATGAATTTTTTGTTGAACTCTCCCACAAACTGGGGTTTACTCATGAATTCGCATCCCCCTACTACCCACAGTCCAATGGGAAAGTCGAAGTAGTCAATAAAGTCCTCAAAACATGTTGCAATGAACGATAGATAAACATAAGACCAAATGGCATCACATGGTGTTCTCGACCTTATGGGAATATCACAGAACAATTAAAATTGCCACCTCTTTCATGCTTTTCCATCTCATCCATGGGGTGGAAGCCATCCTCCCCATAGAATGTGAAATTCCTACTCTACACACCGCAATCGATCTCCTCCTAGATACAATTCCCATTGAACAATGATTTCTCATTCTCAAATCTCTCAACAAGAACTGACGATCCTCTCTACAACATAATGACGCAACTAAGAAACGATCGAAGTCCATTTTTGATTGTCATGTTAATCTTCAGTCCTTCACCAAAGGCGACCTAGTCTTGGCCTATGATATCACACACAACACTCTAGGCCATGAAAAATTCGAATCTATTTGGCGAGGTCCCTATATCATTCGTCATTGCCTTACTAAAGGTGACTACATTCTGGATCATCCTAAAGGAGCCACACACAAGGACCCTGTCAACAGATTATACTTGAATAAGTTCTACCCTTAAGCATAGCCACTCTACCTTATTTTTTTCTTACATTTTCTTAGTGTTTTTAGTCTTTTTTTAACCACCTCTCTCTACCAAACCATGGGCCTAATCCTCTGTCCTTGTTTTGATATATGAATCCTCCATTCTCTTACCACATCGGGTATGTTGATGGTGTTAGTGGTTGGACTTGGAATCTTGCTTCAGCAACTTGGGCCATTTACACCTCGGATCATGTACTAATTCACTCCAACAGTATATGCCTCGGGCCTACCACTAACAACCAAGCTGAATACACCATTGTCATTGGCCTCCTCTCCGAGGCTAGTCACCTCCCCATCTGTCACTTAAGTGTCCTCTTAGATTCCCAAATCATCGTCCTGTAGTTGAACAAAGTGTATTGTGCCTGTGATTCATGCTTATACCGTAAGTACCTACAAGTTAGAATTTTATCACACAATTTTGAGTCAATCACATTTACTCATATCCCTATGAGCCTAAACCAATTTGCAGATCATATGTCTAATCAAGTCCTAGATTGGAATTTATCACATTAACATACATTTCAACATTATTCATCATCCATTTAACAAGGAAACAATCATAAACATCACATATAATCACCAAAAACATCAGAAGCATACTCTCAAATGGTCTACTCATATATATATCCCAAACATGTTTTTGATACAAAAATTAAAAAAAGTGCCTTAGTTCCATGGCTAGGTTTCCTATACCCAAAACCCCTCAATACATACAAAATGGGAGTTCATCAACTCCTATACATCGTACAAAATGGGAGTTCATCAACTCCTATACATTGTACAAAATGGGGCCATGACCCTACAAAGGCCACTTATATTGGTAACTCTCACTAAGGTCCCTCTGCCCCCACATGGGGTCTCCCCTCTACGACAGTTCACTAGCTGGAATCTGACCCATCATGGCATACCCTACTACTGTGGATCCCCTCCGATATACTACTCTAGGATCCACTCATCTCTAACCTATGGCCAAAGATCCTCCGACACTCCATCCAGTACGATCTCCAACTGTCTTCATGAATCCTCAGAATCATGGACCATCGTGGCCATATCCTCCATTTCCTGAGCATGACTCGGCCCCGCCCTCACCACATGTGAGGGCCCTTCCCCTAGATCACTGTATCAACTACACCTCCTCACCCTCCCCTCTACTGCACACTCGTCCTCTACTGCCTGTGCAATAACAACCTCACAAGCGTTGGATCCAACATATGCATCAACACACCACAAACTTGTATTAGTAGTTTGATATAAAAACTTACAAATCAACAAGTGCTAAAACACACAAAAAAATACAACAAACTCACCTCGCTCATCCCAGAGCTCACCCGACAGTAGACACATGTTTGGGTGGTGTTGGAAGTCAGTTCCATGATAAGGGAAGTCCAAAAACACCTATGGGGTATGCCACCAAACCCACTCAAACAAGGGCGTAAGATATTATCCCACCTCGCCACCACCTTGGTGAGGAAACAAATTCCCCCATCTCATCAGTCTAAGGTCTTTCTCAGCGGGAGGGTCCAAAATTGCCTGCAGGTGTAACAAGTCCACCCTCTCAAACATAAAGGCACAAAATACTGACTCAAATGCAAACTCGCTGCCTCTCGCAGTGGAACACCTATCCAGTTGTGCCACCATATAGGCTCGCATCACACACGCCTAGGAATACATACGACCCTCAATGGCCTGCTCTACAATAACCAACAACGCACTCGAGATGTGTTGAGTCCCCAGAGACCCAAAAATGTGCACAATCATCATGCAAAAAACCTGTGTCTCCAATGATTAAATCATGGCTATACTAATCGAGATGTTAGGCATAACCGTCGTCCCAGAGCAGTGATCGTTGGCCATCGCTCCTATCGTCATCCCCAGCGGGATCCTTGGTTGTGTCGGAAACTCAGTCCCTCAAAAGGGAGCCTAGTCAGGAAGTAAATTTCAATATCCGTTGTAATTTGTAGGTCACGCCCCACACCTCAAACAACTACCACTCGGGCTTCCACATTCGAATAGTAAAATCCAACAACATATCATGTGACAGCAATGAGCAATCAAAGAACCACAATAAACCCGCTCGGGCCAAATGGCACTGGATCCAAGCATCATCCCCCACCATCCTCCAATGTGTCTCCCAGTCCCTCTCTCACCACTAGACAAGCATATTGTGCCTCTTCTTTTTCACATGCACCCATTCCAACACAAAGCTTTATTTTTTCTCATCAAGAAAACTCTTCTTTTGCAAAAAAACAATATTTTTCCTCTGTAGTTGTTTCTTTAACAACCACGCACTTCCACATGCTTGTCCCCCTTATGGTCGCACACATGTGTGTGACTTTCCATTTAGCAGTCATTCACATGTGCGTGACCTAATATCTCACAATCACGCACATGTGCGTGAATTCCAGAGGTTAAGTCGTGCACATCTCCCACCCTACTGTGCAGGCGAAACCCTAATTTTTGCACACATGTGCACGCTCAATATTGACACAGTCGCGCAGTCCTGCGTGGATGTATCCACAAAACCCATGCTCATGTGTATGGGAACCATGGTTACCCCCATGAAACCATATCTACCCAATCATCAAATCGGTCGTACAACCCCCAATCCCACCCAAAAAATGCCTAACCTATGCAGGAGGTTTTGACGGTTTACCTGACTCTCACACACACTGAATTCGAGTTTGCAGGCTCTCGTATTGCTCAAAATAGTCTAAAAATCCTCTAGCATAACTCCACATCAATAGGTACAAATGAATTGGGATTGTGGGCCCCACCCCCACATATACACTCCCTTTGCAAAACTTCTTCATCTTCATTCTGGAGCACACAAGCTCCTTTTTTTAAACCATTCCCATCACCAAGATGATTATCTGGTCATCTTCATAATGCTACCATCGGTCGCTCATTCCATTTCTGAGCCTCGGGGTCCCTCTTCACATCCCAGGAATAGGTTCACATAACTATCATATATGCTTCATATTTAAATATGTTTCACAACGAGTATTCGATTTTGTATGTGCAGGTACTCATTAGCGACCTCCTCCACATCTTCAGTCTTAGCCACCCTTTTCCCCCTTCAGGTATATATTTAGAACCAACATACACTCACGCCCCCTATAAACACCTATATATACCAGTTATACCCCTCAAAATTTATCCTTAGGATCCCCACACCCAACTTTGTGGTACCATCACCTCCATTGCAGTTAGGTACTACCAATTGGTAGCATTCTCACCTCCATGAGTTGTCCCACATATATTTTCCCCTTGGAATATTGACACTCATGTTGTTTTATCCATTAGGCTCAGGATTCTTGGTAGTGTTACACCCCAAAGTTAGAACCTCATACATCTTCCTCATCATCATGCTAACCACTCCCTTACGGACTCCCACCTCATGTTTCTGGTTACATTAAATGCACCATCGCATTATCATGAAACCGTCACCCATTACACAATCAGTTTCCCATCTGTAATCATTCTCTCCATTCACCTACCCAGTACCAAAACTAACTAATGGGCCCCACCCTCCATCTTCCTACCCTTGATCCTCCACCAGGCCAAGCCATCTTCCATTGGGGCACCCGTTTTTGTACCTATAAAAATACCACCATGATTCATTATTTATTTTTGTATAAATTTCTTTCTTGTACATACAATATATTTTTGTGGTCGAAATCCATGACATTTTCCTTGGCATAGAGCAACCCATGTTTCCCTTGGTTGGGTCATTCCACTTTCATCACCATCTCTACAAATTTATCCCCGCCATAGACAAAATTTTGACTGACACTGACACACATGTCCTCCAAATATGTATTTTGGACCTATCATCCCCTCCTTTGTAGTCTCACCCATTCAACACAATCAACCCAATATCTAGTTGTCCCTCTGACACCAAATCGTGTTTTATGGTTGTTTCCATCATCCCATTTTCCCCCAACCAAGGGAAGTTCTTACGTCCCATACAATTTGAGCTTCGTCCATGTCACCATTTTATCCATATTTTCCTCCATACAATCTCTGATACCATTTTGATCAAATCGATGTCAAGAAGCCCTTTTCTTCTTATAGTCACACCCCCTTCCATGTCGACGTCAACACAAGTTTCTAGTAAGGTGGTAGTATCTTATCTCTCATTCCCCTATTAATGAGTAGTCTTAGACGACACAAAAAGAGTTATTATCTCTTTTTGATTTCATTGATCCCCATAACATTTGAATCCAACAAAATTTCATGTTACGGCGGGTCTTACTCTGCRACTATTGCAATTTTCAGTACTCACCCGAAGACGTYTGAATTTTCTAGGACATCAATTCCTCTGAGTTATCGACATCTTACACCATTGTCCATTTCTTGATTTAGATCCAGTTCATTCCATAGAATTGTCATATGTCATCATTGACGCCCTTGAGGGTGATGCAGAGATCTACTTCATCAACAAATTTTAGTTACAATCATATTATTTTGGTTTCATGACACGAGCATTGGGAATTCCTACCTCGTTTGTACAAAGATACATCTTTACATTTCAGTTTTCGGAGAATTATTTTTGAATCCCCTCTTCCTCTGACAGGCCGCTCTCACCGTCCGTCTTAAACGACAGCTACAACTCTCCTATTGTTCCAACAATTTCAGCAGAAAGAAACATTGATGAATTTCAGTTATATGTATGCTCCTAACCTCACACATCAGGGGGCATTTGTTATCACCAAAAAAATTCTCAGACAAATACAGACAATGGATGAAAAAACAAGCAAAACAAGTACAACATACTACCAATAATTATAGGATGATGACATTGAGTTTGGAAAGATAATAAAAAAACTATGCAAATGGTCCTGAAAATTCGCGCATATTCAACAAAGATAGCGCATGCACAAACACACGGGATAACACAGTGTACGACACACATAGTGTGTGCCCTCCACGACTGACAATCGAAAAACATGTGCAGATGTGGAAACGACGCATTGATGATTTTGTTCGAGCCTCACCCACTTCTAGGATGAAGTAGATCTGTACCATACCCCAAAATCTCCCTAAAATTATGCCTTGAGATCATTGAAAGGATGGGAGGTACCTTCAAATACCTCCCCATTCACATTGAACACTAGTTGTAAACTATCTCACCATCCTCCTATAAATAAAGGATCATGGTATGCAAAGAAAACAAAAAAATCCATAGCATTGTTATGTTGTTCAAATTCACTTGGAGAAATCCATCTTTACCTTGAGACACAGGTTGAGAAAGTGTAGCATTGGGAAAGCTTTACACCTCTTGTGAAGGAAAACCATAAGGAGTTTTTCACCATTGGAGATTGATAGCTTTAGTTTTTGAGGGATCAAAGAGCCCTACTGTCACACACCCACTACAGCAACTTAGATTTTTTGTCTTTTCCTTCGAGGAACAGAATCCTCGAGACTTCTATGGGGTCTAGCGCAGACCTTCTCCTTCCTTAAACTTCCCTAAACGACCACAAGCTAGCCTTAGCACAAGCGCCTTTCGCAACTCGCGAGTCAGGAATCAAGATCCTCGGCTCCCCTTTATCCAAACACCGATACCTGAGATGGTATGCGGGTATGGATCCCTCCTCACTAGAGCCTGCTACCCGTAACCATGGTCTAGGCCAAACACTAGAACTACTCGCAACCTCACTAGTTGAGGTGTTGAGTTCTCGTGCTCCTCTTTCATGAATCCCCGAGACGCGAGAAGTCAATGTTGCGTGGACTTTGCCAAAG
>SNQJ01S0015701.1:229048-244156 GCA_010110895.2 Picea sitchensis | reverse complement strand
CTTCATCATATCAATGACAACTCATTGATCCATCTTCATCTATGCATTCTCATCAAAGAAAATACATATTACATTACATCAATCATCAATCAATCAATCCTTTCACATCAATCAATCACTCGACATCAATCAATCAAACCATTGGCATGAATGACAACATGATCCAACAGTTTAGGGTTTTTGAAACTCATGTTTATTATAAAAAAGGCCTTGAGAGCCTCATTGTAATCATCTTCTTGTGAATGAGCGTAGCCGTCACATCTATTCTTAAAGATAAGCCACCACCATTCCAACAAGCTTGTTTTCCACTGCATTTTACAGTTTCATCTTATTTCCTTATTGAATAGAAAACCATTTTTACTGTATCTTTGTTATTCTCTGTTAAGAATCTAGTAATAATCTATAGTCATTTCATTATGCTCATAAAATCTGGATCACCCAGCCTATGTAATTCATGTCGGGGGAAAGAAACCACCCTCTTCAAGTCATGTTGGGGGAAAAATTCCAATCACTTCTAGTCATACTAGTAATAGGTCTGTAGCCTCTACGAGTCATGTTATCGACCCATCACCAACCTCTACAAGTCATGTTGGAGATGTGAAACCAGCCACTGCTAGTCATGTTGGGGGCATTGATTCTGTTGAGAAAACTATACGGATAGGACGTAAGCCTAATTTACCTTGTAAGCTTTGCAAGGGAGATCATCTTACTCATTTATTCCCTGGCCTTCCAGAGGTACGAAGATTATGGTCCCTTTCTACAATCTCTTTTGATTCTGAGTCTTCTGAGGTTTCCTCACAGTCTATTCAACCATTGGTTGAAAAAGTGGTCACGTCAATGCAGTCTTCGGCTGATCCCACTCTTCTCTTGGAGAGTGTTGAGTCTACAAAAGTGGTCACGCCAATTCAATATTCAGTTGATCCCACTCCTCTCTTGGGGAATGATGTGTCTACCGACTATGTTTTTAGCATTTCCAGTTCAGTACTTTTAGAATGAGGGGGCATTCCGCTCACTTCGAGCACACCCCCTCCAACCCGTAGGATGGTTTCCTTTGATAGGAATGATTTTGTTGAGAATCTTATTCCTTCTTCCGCACCCTTTCAAATAAGTGTTCAAGTTAATTCAACAAACATTTATCGATGTATTGTGGATGAAGGAGCCGCTGCAAGTACTTTATCCTCATCGGTTTGGAAAGTTTTGGGATTTCCCAAGATTGTGTCTTCTTTGCATGAGTTGTTGGATTTTGACAGACATCCTAGTGAATATTTGGGGGTTCTTCCTCAGGTTTTTATCTCGTTAGGTGGGAAGACTGTCCTTATTGATGTTATAGTGGTGCAAGTCCGGTTAGATTTCAATATGCTTCCTGGGCATGATTATGTATATGTTATGAACGTTGTGGTGTCTATGCTTTTTCAGGTGATGCATTTCCCTCACAATGAAAGCATTGTCACTATTGACCATATGGAATTTTATAATCACCATCCTAATTCGACGTTATTTCAAACTACCACTTTACATGTTCCTAGAATTCATGTAGACTCAACCCCGCCACGAGTTAATTATGTGGCATCTTATCCTCCATTTTCAATTGCTTCTGAGCAGGAACTCGTGCAATCATTTTTTCCTTCTTGAGACTTGGTCTGAGCAATTGATCCATTGGTTTATCCAATGGGGGCATGGGAGCCCTTGCTTCCCCCTTTAGGTCCAAGTGATATTGAGTCTCCTTCTGAGTCTGATCTAGTTGTTTATAGATCCTCAAGCCCTCGTGCTTGTGATTCTTCGTTGATAGACTCTGCCAGTCCTGGCCAGAGCCTCCATTGTCATATGGAATATGGTCAGTTTACTTCACCCTTTGGGACTGTCGACCCTCGTTTGTGTGATTTCTCAGATTTTGAATTTCCTTCAGATGAGGCTATCCTTGAAGCCATGACTACTATTTCTATACCGTGTGGTTTGTGTTTTCTTCCCTTTTGGGAGACTTTCCAAGTTGACTATCGAATAGACTCTTGGTTTGACCCTAGCAGTGGGCTCTACCTAAACCAATTTCATACATGAGTCGTAGCCCCTTGGAGTCTTCTTTAAGCCCTTTTCAACTCTCTAAGCATGAAAACATTGTCGAGTGATATTGTTGTCCTTCACTCTTGCCAAACTGAAACTTGAAGGCGCATCTATCTGGTGGTAGTTTACCACTTTTTTGGTCTAGGTGGTCAATTTTACAAACAAAGGTATGCTCTAGGAACTTCGGTTCGCTAGAAGAGTATTCTCAAGTATACGTTTAACCCTTTTTCGTGTTTGAGGGACTAAATTTACAAAAAATGAACCCCCACGGAGTCCATAGTTAAGCTCTTTTTAGACTCCCTAAAATTGAAAATATTGTCGAGTGACCTTGTTCCTTCACACTCATTAAACTGGTCCAGAAGAACATCCCCTATGGAGTCCATAGTTAAGCTCTTTTCATACTCCTTAAAATTGAAAATATCGTCGAGTGAACTTGTTCTTTCGCACTTGTTAATTGGTTAAGGAAAACATCAACTGGCATGAGTTTACCCTTTTTTCGGTCTGTAGATTAGGGAGGAAAAAGGTACACCTAGGGAGATTCGTCTCATCGGGAGAGTTCTCCTAAGTAGATTTTATACTTTTTCGAGCTAAGGAGACTAAATATAGAAAAAGGATGAAAGTCCATAGTTAATCACTTTTTAGACTCCTTAAAATTGAAAAGATTGCCAAGTGATATTTTCTTTGTCACACTTGTTAAAATGGTTTTTAATAGACGTATTTTCGGTGCTAGTTTACCCCTTTTTCGAACCGATTAGACTACCTTCGAAAAAGGTACCCCAGCGGAGTCTTATGTTATGCTTTTTCAGACTCTCTAAAAATGAAAAAACATTGAGCTTACCTTTTTTGGACTCATGAAAAATACATTGAAGGGGGTTTCATCGTGTCTTACTAATCGAATTTGCATCCCTATGTATTTGGCATAATGTCGGCTCCATGTTTCTCTAAACTGAACCTTTGAAGCATGCCTTATATGCAAGCCTTGTAGCACTTTGCCTCTCCGTTTTGACACCCTGACCCATGGAGGAATTTTCCCGAGTGTCCTTTTCTTGCACATGTCTCCTTGCTCTGAGCATTAGTGTGTTCCTTGCGCTTGGAAATAATATGCTTGCGACACTCGGTCCTCCTTTGTAACGTATCATTCTTTTATTCTTTTTCATGCTTTCCAAAATTATTGAAAAAGACAAAAAAATCAAATATACCCCAAAAAGAGGACGAGAAAAGTATTTTATTTTTATGGCAACACAATGAGTCTCCCTTGGACAACGCACATCCTTCTGTTTGTTCATCAAGATTTGGGATTAAATATGACCTTAGGAAGTTGTTCTCGCTATATAGATTTGTGTCCTCCTACGTTTGGTTATTCTTCCAAACACATGGAGAGTTTGTGTTGCCTCCTGCATCGTGAACTTATGTCAATGTCATGTTTCCTAAGTCTAATCATCTATCATGATATTGTCCAAGGGAAGTTTTAACCAACTTGAGTTGGCCTCTCTGTAGTTTGTCTCTTTCCGTCATGCACGACCATTCCAAAAGTCCAATCAAGTCTTTGTTCTAAATCACTAAAGTTCTCTTCTTGATCACCGAGATCCTCTTGTTTGTTCCCTGATGAGTCATCGAAGACCTCTAGGTAGTGAATATGTACACTCAAATTACACTCCTACCCAATTTTTTGAGATCTTGAAGTTGTTTCTTGAGATCTGAAGGCCTCATCTCCATCCATCAGGTGTCATTGGATTCTTGAAGATGGATACTATACATGTATATCTTTGATTTTGAGATGTAGATCCTTGTGTATTTCTCGTGGCTACACTTTATATAGTTATATGACATGGATCTGCAGTGTATTTTATTGGCAGCCATGATTTATTTCATACTGAGCATGGGTATGCCCACCTCTGCAAGACAATTATTATTTTTGCATATGGCACCTCTCGAACTTTGGTCTCGAGCTCACTCGCTTCGTACGTTGGTGACGATTTGTAATGTATTACGGCCATTAGATGCTCTTCTTACCTCACACATTAGGGGGAATCTTTTATAACCCTAAATTGCACCATACATGCATACTTGGCATCAAGCCATCTTACTTGCTATTTTTGCCAAGCCATCACTGAGCAACTCTTCTTAAAAAACATATTTTTGAAGATGTGCATGCCCTGCACCACTAATGCCCATGTACACATGCTTTCTGCACCACTAAAGCTCACGTATGTATGCTATATGCACCATTACAACTCGCGTATACCCACAAATGTTGCAAAAATTAAAAAGTTGCAAGGAATTCATTGATATTACGGGCTATTGGGCAGTTTCCCAACTGTTCCACCACCTATAGCCCGTCACCCAACCGAATAACCATCCTTTTGTCATATAAAAGGAGGTGTTGGGGCATCATTCCAAATATAACCATAATAATAGTGAAACTCTACCGATTTCACCTTGCCCCCTTGCCCCAAGAATTTGCAGCCACATTGTGAGTTTTGAGCCAGAGTTCCCTATTCTTTCCTTTTTCCTCCATTACAAGCCTAATCCATTCATTAGAGATAGCTAAAGAGGAGAAAGATACATGGAATCACAGTTGGATATTGGTGAAGAGGATCCCAGACTAGGTTTGAGGAGCAGTTGTTGATCTCATTGTAAGTAACTTTGTGAGATTAATCAAAAGGAATACTTTTGAATGTCCCGAATATGATGTGTTCAATCTTTATGTTTGATTTATATTTGATTATGACATATAATCCACTAATTCATATATGAGATGCATTTTCGTAGTTATTTATTTTTCTATTTATGAATACAGGTCGGCCTTGGGAGGAGACTAATAATCGAGGAACAACAGAACACAAAAGGATCGACACCAGACGCAGAGTTTAAGGTAGAGTTGCCATATCTTTTTACCTTGTGTTTTATGCATGAGTGTGGGGTGTATTTGGGGTAGTTGTTAAAGAGTAGGAGACTTTAAACAATTATCTCTGCCTACATGTTGAACCCTAGTGTAGTTCATAGGGGGGTTTTCCCGTTATAGAAAGGTTGACCACTAGAAGGGTCAACCTCCTCTAAAAACAACAAATTCCATTAAATATGTTCTAACTTCCCATGACTTCTAGAAACCAAACGATCCACTCAACGCTCAACATAACAACTCAATCTAATATGTCAAGAGCTCAGTGGCTGGAGGCAACGAGAGTGAACAAAACCCATGTCGTCGATATAACAACTGACAACTCGCCCACAGTTTTAGTGTCAGACGCAGTGCTGGATGGAGTACCGGACGAGCTATTGGATGGAAAAACACCATGCGATTTTGCCTTGTGACACAGAGATCATGCATTAGCTTCCTGTAATCATTAAATCAAGATGAACTAAACTCAAAATCATTACAAAACATCAACTACATGTACCTAGCATGAGCTATGATGATTTTCTATGAAATCCTTCAAAACTTCTTCAAAATGGTTATCAATACATATATAATATCGATCTAAAAGGATTCAATCAACATCATTAAACAATCAAATCACGAGCCTAACATTACCCCCACACCTAATATTTTGCAAGTCCCAATGCAAACAAAAAGGAATTGCCCCATATGACTATACTTGCTGAGAAGGATGAACTTTAGAAGCTTCTCCCTCTTGTCCTGAAGATTTTGTCTTGTGCCTCTTATGATGTTTCAATTGGTCTTTGAGGTTGTGATTGGTACAAGTCATTTGATCAATCAATCGTTGGAGGGAATTCACCTTTGCTTGTAGTATTGCATTGTCATGGTGAAGATGTTTATCCAAAGTCTTCCTCTCTTCCAATTGTTGGAGCAACTGAACATTTTCATGTTGTATCTTTTCAATGGTTGGAACAAGATCAAATATCTTAGAGGAGGGCTTAGATCCCTTGAAATATGTAGAAAGTCTATCAGTTTTGGGATCTGGGGTAGGCATATGTGAGGTAGGAGTAACAGGGGGTTTATGAGGAGAAATAGGTTCATATTTTGTCTCTCTATGAAGCTCCAATTCTTTTGCAAAAACTTGCCTAAGTCTTTTATGAGGTATTTTGAGATCAGAGGATACTTGGACAGGGTCCGAAGTGGTGGGGGGTTTTTCATAAGGTTTTCCTCTTGTATTTCAGGTACTCTTTCGAAAATATCCTCTATTGAATTGATTAGCTCCTCTCCTATTTGTGGGGACTACGGGGAAGTCTTGTTGAATTACCTCTTGTAACTTTTTGTGTGCAGGATCAATAGACATTGAAGGAATTGGGGATTTATCAATAAGCTTCTTAGTCTTTTTTCCCGATGAGGCTACAGGTGTATCAACAAGTTTCTTGGAATTTTGTTTTGGTAAATGGACTGCTTGAGAAGGAGGGTTTGGAGTCTTTGGATAATGGGGTTTGTATGGAATAATAGTCCCTAGATCAGGTGATTTCTTACTAGTCTTGATTGTAAGATGAGGGTTTGCAAATTGGTTAATGAACCCATCCCACATTTTCCCCTGTTTTTCCAATTTGGCTACAACAAGTAGTTTGATGAGGCCATGGTGGAATAGGTTGTTATGGGGATTGGTTACATTCTTCCATACTTGGTAAGACATCTTCTCAAGACTTTTTAATAAGTAAAAGGGAAAATTCAATGGTTTATTGAATTGAAAGTGAGCTAACAATAGAAAGTGGCAGGATTTAAAAACAGAATATCTACCTTCACAAGTGATCATTCTGGTGATGACTATGAGAGGGTTGATTAGCTCATCCTTAATCCACTCCTTAGAGTATCCCTTAACTCTAGAGGCATTCTGAAACTCAGGTTTAAAGACCATGTTGTAGCTCACTCGTGGCATCTGGTGGTGTTTAAACCATCGATCCCCAACTCTTGGAAGATTTTTGGCTGAGACAATTGATTCCTCAGAGACCATGAAGGTGAGAGACCCCACGTGCGCCATTCTTCCATCGAATCCAAGGGATAATTTCATAGAAATGTCGTCATTGTGGCCTTGTAAATAAGCCAAAAACGGCCCCCACCTTACGTGAAGGAATACTTCTCTGCACTGTACGAACTCGGGGATGGCTCATACCATTTGGGAAATCATGCAGAGGAAAAAAATATGGGCAATCCCTCCATTTTTGAATGTGCCTAAGGTGGAAACGGTTGCATTCATCACACACGAGTTGCCATCTGTGAGCATGAGTGCATCGATTTTGAATTCAAAGAGCATATTTTTGGGAGGCAATCGTAATGATGAAGAGGTTAGATCATTGTCCAAGTCTTTGACTTGGACATTTGATCATAAAAATTCTTAAGAACTTGTATCATTTAATCTCAATTGCCATTAACTAACTCAAATAAATGCAAATGATTCTTGGTTACTTGAAATCGTGGGCATTTATTGTGTGTATACATCTCGTCTGATCCTGCATATGGCATGTTATCGAGCACCTCATATGGTTTTTTAAATGGAACCTCATACGACACTCCATATGGTACCCCTATGCGAAGTGAAATTTATTCCTCCTGAAATGGATGTTTTATCCACCACCTTAAGTCTTAAAAAAAATTGTTGGTCATAGTGAATAGGAGCAGAGGCAGGATAAGAGTGTTTCATTATTATTTGTTTTTCCATCATGCTCACACAATCCGTTCCTCTATCTTGCATATTATAAGGCATGTAATCGCAACTCTGTAATGAATAGTCTGTAAGAAAATAAAAACAGTTAAGTGGTCTATCAAGGATATGTACAACAGTTTATAACACACGGGAATTAGCATTTCGAAATAAAATAACTACTAATATAATATCTTGTATCATGAAAACAATACACAGAATTTTTTACAAATATTCTACTTAGGCAATGTTATCATTTGTCAACTCATGAAACCCCTCCCCCACACCTAAGTATTGTGACACCTCACAATAAAAAATATAGGAAACCAGTCAATCCTCCCAATAGCCGAAGATTTATAGCTTGTTAAGTGTAAATATAAATTTCACATATCGGTCTGACAAGATGGTTAGAATATGGCCCCACCTATAGGATAGAACAGCTTATATATAGTTAAGAAGAGGTAGGCGAGAGAGTTTCAAGATAGTCTCAAAGTTAGTTCCCAATGGTATATTTATGGAGTTCATTAACCTTGGATTAACCATACATACTTTGTGTTAGATTTGTCTACAAGTAATGTCATACATGAGGAAAATTTTAAGATTTAGGTATTTCTTATTATTTTTTGTCAGATTACCATCCTCACTAGGTAGAATGCCCCGCTGCCAGCAAGCATGTTCAGTACTCTGGCGGTCTTACCTAGTCATACCACAGGCTGGTACCCACTACCAATAGACCTGTTCAGTATCCCGATGGGTTAGCCTCTTACACCCTCAGAGACTGGCTCTCCATCTTTGAATATTTTTAGTATAAGATTTCTTTGTGCAAGAAGATGGGGAGACAACTCTAAAAACATTTTTTTCTTTATTCTAATTAGGATGGTATTTATGTTAGAGGATGGATTTCTGTTATATATTCCTTAGTTATTGTTCTGATGTAAGGGGTACTTAACCAGATTTGGCCTATCTAAATGCAACACACCCATGACGGGGCATAAAAAAATTTGTTTTTCTTAAAGGACAGATTCTCCATTCATGGTTTCTAATTTGGAAAGTCGGGGAACCAGTCCGACCTCCCGGTCAAGGATATTTGACTCTAAAGCCAACTGACTCTCTGAGACCCTGATGGTATCGCTCTGTAATTAAACGCAGACCCTTTCAACTTTTGATTACAGGTCTAATGGTACCCACGACATTCACTTCGCGCTTGGGGAATCTCTTAGTTTGGGCGCTATCCCCTTTTTTGATAGGCCCCTCCTTGAGGTGACCTTGGGAAACAACCTCATGCAAACATACAATTGCAGTCACGGCCAAAGGCGATTTGAAAACAAACTACCTTTTGGCCCACAATTCTCCTCGAGCCTCTACATGTTCCTTCTTCAAAACTGTAGTTTGGATTGCGACCCGCCCTCAACATTTTAAAGTTCACACATCTTTGATCCCCGCAATGCTAAGGGACCATCGATCTCACGATATTAACAATGCCTCTGAACTGATGGCTCATATCTATCCCTTTCAAAGTTGTGGATCAGATATGACCTCTTTCAAATTAACGATTGTGATTTGTTCCGGAATTCCAGACTTTGGAATTCTCAAGTCTCAAACTTTCCTTTATTTCGTACGTCAATATTTCAGAGTCAACAATTTGCAGACACCTATCCTTCTCAATCATTGGCTCTTCCTCTACTTCAGGGATTTGACCTTTCAACTAAATCAACGGTCATGCAGCCCTTTTCTCGATCAACAGTCGAGATTTCCTTCGGGTCTCCGGAATTCTGAGATCTCAAATCTCAAACTTCACTTCCCCTCGAAGTAAGAATATTCCTGATGCGTGTTCACTTGAATCGGATGGTTGAGGCTTGCTTCAGATCTTTACACAAAATATAATGATTTATGACACCTGTCCTCTTGATCTGATGGCTATGAATTACTTCGGGACTTTACCTGAAATCCACCGATCTATGCCATGTATCTTCTGGATCAGACGGTCCAAATTCACCTTGGACGATCCGACGCTTCATATTTACTTCGGACAATCTCACAACTTAAGATCTACTTCATATGATCAAACGGTTGAGATTTACTTTGATTCTCTGGATCTCCAGACTTCGAGAGTCTCAAATATCAACTAAAAACTCTTGAAGATATTTCTTTGGAGTCCACGATCCATTACCACACGTCCCTCTGGATCTGGCAGTCCATATTCACTTTGGTTCTTCAGGGTTCCGTAATCTCATATCTCAACTAAAACCCCGATGCGATTCACCCGGAGCTCGCGATCTATTAACGCGTGTCCTCTCTAAATTAATGACCCTTCTCTCCTTCAGGACATCGGCCTTCGGAGATCTTAGATCTCATTTTTCCTCATTCTTTGTTTCTCTCGGAATAGTTTTACCCGGAATCCATGATCTGATGACAAGTGTCCTCCCGTGGATTGACGGTTCTCGACTTCTTCGGTTTTCAGGCTTCGACTATTTCAAACTCTTGTTCTTCGCGTTCTCCCAAAGTCCTTCCACCTAGATTTCATGATCTCTCACCATGTGTCCTTATGGATCTATGATCCATATTCTCTTCGGCCTTCCGGCTCTTCGACTTTTGTGGCTTTGGGATTTTGTCTCACTCCTCACTTGGAAACCTCCAAAGTAGTTTTCCCCGAAGTCTTTGATCTATTAACACATATCTCATGTCAAGCAACGGACATGATCTACTTTGCCTCTTCAGCTTTCGGGAGTTTCAAGCTTCTACGCACTTGTTTCCTTTCGAAGTGCATTTGTTCGGAGACTCTGATCTATCTACACGTACCCCTCCTGGAAAATAATGGTCAGGATATCCTTCTCCTGATAATGAACGGTCCCAAAATACTTTGGGACTTCAGGACTTTGGTAAGTCCACCCTCCTATGTGTGTGAAGAACTAAGGCTCGGGCACCTTGCTTCAATCAAGCGGCTATTGATCCTCTGCATTGTGATCCAATGGACAATGTCGCTCCTCCTCCTGAACTTCTAATCTCTTCCGACTTAGAATGTTTTCTATGGGTTCAAAGGCCTCAACCCTTTCCCCTCCTACGGGTCCGTCTCTTGGACTTCATATGCACGCCTGAAAGTGTTATCTCTTTTGAGCTTGATCTCTTTGAGGATTTCTATTTACCACATAGTCCTGGCATTTCAGTGATCTTGTCAAACTCATATCGAAGGTTGAAAATGATCAACAGTTCACAATAATTGTGGGGTCCCACCTCCGCAATATGATAAGTGCTCTCTCGACTCTAGTCTAATCCTAGTCGTTGATATTCCATCCCCAATGAGATCAATGATGTGGGTTGATTGCAGGCCGTGAACTAGAAGGTATGCTAAATTCACCTTCGCACTCTGCAATGATTCCCAACTATCAATTAAATCGAGCGACTGGTGTTTGATTCGGTAACTCCAGTGAGTATTTGAGTCGATATGACGACTGATATGGCCTCTCCTCCTGTTAAACGGATCGCATCCATCTCCGCTGTCAGATTCTTAAGTCATGGGTAGTTCTGGTGACTTGAATATCATCTACCTCCTAGATCCGATGGTCGATATGGTTCCTAGGCATCCTCAGATCTAAGGCTCAGATTTAACTTCGAGACTTCATGGATTTTACCTCCCTTACGATGAACTTTTTCAGTTCTCTAAACTCACAAAGTCCGAATGAATCCAAGGGTTAAGTCTCATGCTATTTCCCATATCCAATGGTCACAATAGACTATGGCATCTTTCGAACAGATTTCATCCATTTGTCTTCCAAACAAGGGAACCTTCCCTTTCGATACTTCAGTCTCGCTACTCTTCCTGAGTTTTGCTAGTTTTGAAAGGCTTAAGAGCTTTGCTCTCTTTCTCTTGAACTTAACGCTTGGAAGAATCCTTCGACGCACCCCTTACGCTCATTATTCAACTCTAGAACTTAAGTAGTTCTCAGTCTTTTCCCACCTCAGAGAGAGTCTGTGCATACGTGCATTATCTCTCCTAATATTTAATAGACTCCCTCCTCCAAGGGACTCAGAACAACTAGGAGTGTCAACATGCGTACATGAAACTGTGCCCAAGGTCGAAGAACTCATAGTTCATGGATCTAGCGTAAGTCACCACAGGGCACAAGCATTTACGAATACAAAACATGTCCAATCCATACTTGCTTAAATACACAATTTAAACAATAATAAAGAGATACAATATAACCATTAATAAAACATACACATCCTTGGGTCATTCACAGTATATCCCATTTCATTACATAATTATAGCTTAATTTCACAAGGTATGAGAATACTTATCTATTACAGCTTGCATCTAACCAACTGACTGTGGGTGTGTGCCTTTCCACCTAACCATAGGCTCAGAGGCATTCATTCTCAGCACTCTGGCCACCCCCATGCCAAGCCATGATATCACTAGGGAATTTACGCCATCTCTTAGAGAAACTCTCTCTGTTGCAATGACCCTGCGAGGTTTATCATATGATTCCTCAGCATCAAGCTCGTGTTCGAGTCCTTCGGGTCGTGTTCTTTACACTTCCTTTGGGTTCACACATCTCCCTTACGAGCTTGTTCTCTCCTCATGTGTCTCCTCTCTTATTGTATCTGTATGTATCTTACCTTCCCTCCTCTGGAAGGTTTTCGACCTGCCCTGTTCCTTTTGTCAGAAGGAAGCTCGGGTCTGGAAGTCTCTTTGGTACTTCAAGTTGACATCCTGGAGCTAGACCATGCTTCCATTCATGGGGGTGGTTGATGATTCAACCACTAGTTATTTCTTTATTAATTGATTTCTTTCCTCTAGAGATATCATGGCTCATACTTCAAGGCTTCACCCCCCAACAGTCAGTTATGGGTAGTTTAACAATAATAAATTTACATTTTCCACATGCCTTAGCATGGTAATCATATTTTTTGATTAATTACAAGATGGGGGAAATAGGGGTGTTACAATTCCCTCCCCCTTAAAGGAACATCGTCCTCGGTGTTCTTTCTCAAAAACACTTGTCATGCCTTTCTCATTCAGTTGTTTCAGAAATCTTGATCCTTCTTCTTTAGTCAGGTCCTTTTTCAGACCTTTAATCTTGGTCACATTCTTTCAATAATTCTTGGACAACAAGCACATTAATCATATTCCTATGCGAAAACATTGCATAAATTTCATAATCTTAGCACAATAATTATCTACGCAGTTTGTGGATCTGTATCCACATGGTTGTTTTGTTATCCAGGCTCATTTTATTTCCTTGACATACCTATTGGGTGCATGATCCCCATCAATAGTTTACAAGAACTATCAACATTTTATCTTCCTTGCGGTCACTCACCCTCCAGGCCCAGGCTTAGGCATCCCATTCTCTGCTATAAAGTCCCTCGGGTGATCCATCTTGCCTTGCCAAGGTTTTCTCACACAGGAAGAACTAGCCATCGTGTGCATGATCCCAATAGTTTACAAGAAATATCATGGTCTCCTCTTCCTTGTGGTCACTCACCCTCCAAGCCCAGGCTCAGGCATCCCCTTATTTTCTATACAGTCCCTCGGGTGATCCATTTTTCCTTGTCAAGGTTTTCTCGCACAAAAATAATTCCATAGACTCTATCAAGTCTTACATTCGAGGCGTCCCTCAGTAGAGAGGCATCCCTTTGGCTTGTATTACATCAACACAACATATTCTAGGTGATCATGTCTTACCACAGGGTTCTCATGGCTCAACAGTAGCCATTTTTTATGCTTTTATAGCTTGACAGCCTTTCGGCTCAACTAAAGTTAGGGACGAAGGTTACTCTCCTTCTCCTTGCACCGTAATAGATAGGGATGAAGGTTACTCTCCTTCTCCCAGCACCGTAATAGATAGGGGAGAAGGTTACTCTCCTTCTCCAGGTATTGTAATAGATAGGGATGAAGGTTACTCTCCTTCTCCCAATACCATAATAGATAGGGATGAAGTTTACTCTCCTTCTCCCGAAAATTAATTCCTTACACAACCAAACAAATTGTTAGTCTCTATTTCATGCGATCAGATTATACTCTTTCCCACAGTTCTCCCTCGAACCTGAGATCTCAGTTTCTCATTGTAACACCCCTTTTGGTTCAACTACCCAGGGTTACTATAATACTACTTGGTAGATAACCCAAAATAACTGTAGCGCGCCTTCGCTACCATGTAGGTGTTACTAAGCGGAATAACACATTCTCATTCATAGTTAATCGCGTGCATTTAAGCAATGAAATACATTTAAGATAAGAGTAAGAATAAGAGTCATTTTAACATAAATAATCCATGGCAAATACATTAATACAAATGCACAGTAGAATGCATGATCATTATAATACACAGAGATACAAACATATTGATAAAATGTGATAAAACATAGTTATACACTTATCTTGTAACAATGGTGGGATCCACCAACCAAGTGCAGGCCTTCCACGAACCACCCATCCTTAGACGACACTGCTCATCAAATCAACTGTGGATCACCCCCGAAATGGGACTAAGCTCCACCCCAAGGCAAGGAATTTTAACTAGGCTGAGGTTACAAGGAAAACAACACTTAGAATCTGGAAGGATTCTTCCCAGGATGCCATCTTACACCCACTACTACCAGACTCTCATTCCCCACATACCTGTTCCGCCCGGGAGTATACACCTTCACAAGCACAGTACATCGGTGCTAACCTCCCTCTCTGCGTCTCAGCAACATGCCAGATCAGGAAGTCTCAGAGCCTGAAGCTGGTGTTGGACACTCTCTGGAAGAAACCTCTTCCTACAACAACCACCTCCCTCACCTAGAGAGAGGTCACACACAAGCTCAATTACCACCTGCACTGGGCAGAAATTTACACGTGATCCATCTCTACATGACCACCACAGTCAACCAGGAATATAGACTCAGACCTCTCAGAACAAGCTCAGCAATGGCAGCCAGGTCTTACGGTGTTAATTTTTGGAATTGCCTAAGAAGCAATTTCCGCAGGGAATTACACACTCTCTCTCCCCCCCCGATAGAATGGCAGGTTAACCCCAGGATAGACTCACGCTTTGGTTGTCGGGAATGCGTGATAGACAATCCACACAAGGGTCAACGCAGGTTCGGACGGTTCAGACCGGAGATGTACCGGCTATCCCCCGAAACAAACACCGATACACGCCTTTTTGGTTCAAAGGATGTATGAGGTTTTTCTCTGCAGGAATCAGGCCCCTTCCCTTCTGACAGTCTGTGAGTCGAATGGAGGAGGAACCCCCAACACAGCTCATCTCGGCCTTTTATTGCATGCGCCAGGGTTGACACTTGTCACCCATGCGACTGCATGGGTTCCTTTAGCGTGTGTGCCTCCCACCATTTGGAAAATCACATGTCCTTCGAAAAGGACTTAGGTTAAAACATATAATGCACATATCTTCTTGGAATAATATTAAAATATTATTCCCAAGGCTTAAGCCCCCTAGGCTCAACACTTAGC
>SNQJ01S0015701.1:205855-229038 GCA_010110895.2 Picea sitchensis | reverse complement strand
TACCAAATATCCCATAAGGAATATAAACATGCATCTTTGTCATGTACCCAAATTATGTATCCATACATATTCTGGTTTTGTTAACTTACATCATACCTGTGCATCACTTGCATGTTTAATATCATTCATACCTAACTGGTATTAATATCAGGCTTCATATTAGGAAGCTCTACAATGCATTAACCCATGCACTCAAGCATGATTAAACACAGATAAGTATTCATCATGCTAGCTTATTTCTTGCACTTTTTCCATGGCATTCACACACATGGACATATCCGGCTTCTATATCCTTTTTCCCAAGGATCTTCCAATCATCCTTATGATCATGTATACACATTCATGTATAAGTAGGTGCATCGCTTGCACCTTTTTACCTTATGCATTCACTTGATAGTTTAATTTCATCATTAGTGTCCTTTAGTTGAGATTTCAGTCACTTACAGGACTAATCTCACAGTCATATCTTGTATTGTTGTTTCCTTTTCTCAAAGCAATAACCAACCAAGGTCACTTTCCTCTTTATGCGACAACGTCTAGCAAGAAAACCTTCTTTCCTCAGCATCCATAGGGTTTTGCCCATCTCACTTTTCTTTGGTCATGAGGATTTATATACTCCTATTTTAATATAGAGCAGTAACTATAACTGCCATGAATCCTACTTGATCCTATTAGATTCCTTTAAGCCCACAAAGGTATTAACCATTATATAATCTACCATCATCGGTGCCTGAAGTTCCAACTGCCCATGCTTAGAAGCAGTGTTACGAACACCAAGTCATCCGTTCTTCAGGATTCAACTGCTCTTGACAGAACCCTACCACCTTCAGCTATCCACCTTCAATTATTATTATAAATGTTAATTACCATATCCCTACTCCAGTAAGAGTAGTTATCACTTTGACAAAGGGATAAAGAAATTGTTCTTCTAAAATTCAACAAGAATTCCCAAAATCACAGGTTCAATATGCAGTCCTTCTCCTCAAGGAGTAAATGCATATAGAAATACCTCCTTATGTGGCTCGTACATGAGCCCAAGAAGGCCAAGTCTTGTAACCATGCTCTGATACCAATTTGTAACACACCCACGACGGGGCATAATTTTATTTTATTTTATTAAAGAACAAATTCTCCATTCATGGTTTCTAATTTGGAAAGTCGGGGAACCAGTCCGACCTCCCAGTTAAGGATCCTCGATTCTAAAGCTAAATGACTCTCTAAGACCCTTATGGTATCACTTTGTAATTAAACGTAGACCCTTTTGACTTTTGGGTGTAAGTCTAATGGTACCCGCGACCTTCCCTTCGCGCTTGGGGAATCTCTGAGTTTGGGTGCTATCCCCTTTTCTGATAAGCCCCTCCTTGAGGTGACCTTGGGCGATAATCACACACAAACACACAATTGTGGGCACAACCAAAGGCGGTTTGAAACCAAACTACCTTTCAGCCTGCAATTCTCCTCAAGCCTTCTTGCGTCCTTTCTTCAAAATCGTGGTTTGGATTGCGGCCTGCCCTCAACTTTTTAAAGTACGCACATCTCTGATCCCCGCGATGCTATGGGACCATCGATCTCACAATATTGACAGTGCCTCTGAACTGACAGTTTAGATCTATCCCTTTCAAAGCTGCGGATCATATCTGACCTCTTTCAAATCAACGTATGTGATTTGTTTCGAAATTCTAGACTTTGGAATTCTCAAGTCTCAAACTTTCCTTTCTTATGTACGTCAATCTTCTGGAAATGGCGATTTATGGACACTTGTCCTTCTCAATCAGTGGCTCTACCTCTACTTCAAGATTTGATCTTTCAACTAGATCAATGTTCCTACGACCCTTTTCTCGATCAACGGTCGATATTTCCTTCGGGTCTCTGGACTTCTGAGATCTCAAATCTCAAACTTCACTTCCCCTCGAAGTAAGCGCATTCATGTCGCGTGTCCACTTGAATCAGACGGTTGAGGCTTGTTTCGAATCTTTACCCAAAATCTACATATTTATGCCAACTATCCTCTTGATCTGATGGCTATGAATTACTTCGGGACTTTACCCAGAATCCACCAATCTACGCCATGTCTCTTCTAGATTAGATGGTCCAAATTCACCTCGGACGTTCTGATGCTTGAGATTTACTTCAGATAATATGACGACTGAGATCTAGTTCAGATGATCGGATGGTCAAGATTTACTTCATCTCCCTGGCTCTCCGAACTTCAGGAGTCTCAAATCTCAACTGAAAACTCTCGAACAGATTTCTACGGAGTCCACGATCCGTCGCCACGCGTCCCTCTAGATCTGGCGGTCTAGATTCACTTCGGGTCTTCGGGATTCAGGAATCTCAGTTCTCAACTAAAACCTCGGTGAAATTCACCTAGATCTCGTGATCTGTTAATGTGTGTCCTCTCTAAATCAATGGCCCTTGTCTCCTTCGAGACTTCGGCATTCGGATATCTCAAATCTCAATTTTATTCACTCTTTGTTTCTCCTGGAACAGTTTTACCCAGAGTCCATGATCTAATGATATATGTCCTCCTGCAGATCAACGGTTCTCGAATGCTTTGGTTGTTCGGGCATCGATGATTTCAAACTGCTCTCCTTCACGTTCTCCCATAGTGATTCTACCCGAAGTTCACAATCTTTCGCCATGCACCCTTATGGATATTCTATCCAGATCTCTTCGGCCTTCCAGCTCTTTGGCTTTCAGGGCTTCGAGAGTTTGTCTCACTCCTCACTTGGAAACCTCCAAAGTAGTTATCCCCAAAGTCTTTGATCTATCGCCACGTATCTCCTACCGACCAATGGACAGGATCTACTTTGGCTCTTTGTCTTTTGGGAGTTTCAAGCTTCTACACACTTGTTTCCTTCTGAAGTGCATTCGTCTGAAGACTTCGATCTATCTACACGTACCCCTCCTGGTGATCAATGGTTAGGATCTCCTTCTCCTGACAATGAACGGTCCCAAACTACTTCATGACTTCGGGACTTTGGTAAGTCCACTCTCCTACGTGTGCGAAGCACTAAGGCTCAGGCACCTTGCTTCGATCAGGTAGTTATTCATCCTTTGCACTGTGATCCAATGGACATTGTCGCTCCTCCTCCTAAGCTTCTGATCTCTTCAGAATTATAATATTTGCTAAGGGTTCAAAGGTCTCAACCCTCACCCCTCCTACGGGTCTGTCTCTTGGACTTCATCTGCACGCCTGAAAGTGTTATCTCTTCTGAGCTTGATTTCTTTGAGGATTTTGATTTCCCACACACTCCTTGAGTTTCAGGGATCTCTTCAAACTTATATCGAAGGTCGGTGACGATCGATGGTTCAAAGTAATTGTGGGGTCCCACCTACGTAATCTAAGAAGTTCTCACTCGATTCTAGTCTAATCCTAGTCGTTTATCTTCCCTCCCCAACACGATCAACAACGTGGGTGTATTGTGGGTCATGAACTAATAGGTCCTCTAAATTCACCTTTTCACTCTGCAATGATTCCCAACCGTCGATTAAATCGAGCAGTTGGTGTTTGATTTGGTAACTCTAGTGAGTATTTGAGTCAATTTGACAATCGAGATGGCCTCTCCTCCTGTTAAACGACTCGCATCCATCTCCGCTGTCAGATTCTTAAGTCATGGGTAGTTCTGGTGACTTGACTATCATCTACCTTCTAGATATGACGGTCGGGACGGTTCCCAGGCATCCTCAGATATAAGGCTCAGAGTTAACTTTGGGACTTCGGGACATCAAGGATTTTACCTCCCTTATGAAGAACTTTCTCAGTTCGTAAAACTTGTGAAGTCTGAATGACTCCAAGGGTTAACTCCCATTCTCTTTCCCATATCCAACGATCACAACAGACCATAGATTCTTCTGAACAGATTTCATTCGTTCGTCTTCCAAACAAGGGAACCTTCCCCTTTGATACTTTAGCCTCGCTACTCTACCTGAGCTTTGTTAGCTCTGAAAGGCTTAAGAGCTTTGAGCTCTTTCTCTTGAACTTAGTGCTTGGAAGAATCCTTCCGCGCACCCCTTACGCTCATTCCTCAACTCTAGAACTTAAGTGGTTCTCGGTCTCTGCCTACCTCGCAGAGAGATTTTGCATACATGCACTATCTCTCATGAGCTTTAATAGACTCCCTTCTCCAAGGGAATCAGAACGACTAGGAGTGTCGACATGCGTACATGAAACTGTGCCCAAGGTCGACGAACTCACATTTTGTGGATCTAGATTAAGCCACCACAAGGGGCAATAATTTACGAATACAAAACATATCCAATCCATACTTGCTTAAATACACAATTTAAACAAGAATAAAGAGATATAGTATAACCATTAAGAAAACATACACATCCCTGGGTCATTCACAGTATATCCAATTTCATTACATAATTATAGCTTAATTTCACAAGGTATGAGAATACTTATCTATTACAGGCTGCATCCAACGAACTGACTGTGGGTGTGTGCCTTTCCACCCAACCATAGGCTCAGAGGAATTCATTCTTATCACTTTGTCCACCCTCGAGCCAAGCCATGATATCGCTAGGGAATTTATGCCATCTCTCAGAGAAACTCTCTCTGTCACAACGACCTTGCAAGGTTTATTAGATGCTTCCTCAACATCAAGCTCACGTTTGGGTCCTTCAGGTTGTGTTCTCGAAACTTCCTTTGGATTCTCACATCTCCCTTATGATATTGTGTTCTCCTCCCATGTCTCCTCTCTTGTTCTCTCTATATGTATATTACCTTCCCTCCTCTGGAAGGTTTCTGACCTGTATTGTTCCTTCTATCAGAAGGAAGCTCAGGTTTACATGTCTCTGTGGTACTTCGAGCTGACATCTTGTAGCTAGACCATGCTTCCATTCATGGGGGTGGTTGATGATTCAACCACTAGTCCTTTCTTTATTAACTGATTTCTTTCCTCTAGAGATATCATGGCCCGTACTTCAAGGCTTCACCCCCCAACAATGAGTTATGGGGAGTTTAACAATAATACATTTACATTGTCCACATGCCTTATCATGGTAATCCTATTTTATGATTAATTACAAGTTGGGGGAAACAGGGGTGTTACACTAAAGATATGATATAATCAATCATTTTTAGTGTGTAGTGGATGGTACCATTGGGAAAGAACAGAAAGGTATCTTTAGGCTCAACTTACTTTTTTTTTAAAGTTATTGTGATGTTTCCATGACTAATCGCTAATCAGACCTCCTTGTTACTCTTTAATAAAGATACTTTACTCACTTACTCAGGGTTCTTGAGGAAATTGTATGAGTGACCTCTAAGCTTGATGGTTATGGTATCACTTCCTTATATAGTGGTGAAGGTTTAAGAGAAGTTGCTATTTAAGATGCCTTGAGAAAAAGAAGATGATTTTTTTTGCAAAAATATGGCTAATTACAGCAAGTCATTATTCATTTGATTCTTAGCAGACAACAAGGTTCAAGTATAGAAATATTTTGAAGAAAAATTCTTCTTTTATATTTCCTTGAAACTATCTACTCCTGGTGAAATAAATACCTATAGAAATATCTAGAATTGTCTATCAACAAAATTCAAAATTATTTACATATGTACAGTCAAAAATTCAGAAAATCATTCAAGAACAAGCTGGGACTTCCCATCTACTAAGGCCAATGCCTTATTAGTTGACATGACCTATAGAAAATCATCTTTGGAAATGGGCTTGTGATAAAGTTTGAATCAGTGTCCATTTATTACAAAGGAGACTTGTCCATCCTCAATTGTTTTGATTTTCACAGCCCCATTGTCATACATGGTGACTACCTCGTAAGGACCCAACCACCGAGTGGTGAGTTTTCCTTTGAAGGTTTTAAATCAAGAGTCAAACAACAAATCCCAATCACCAGGTTGGAAGTGTTTCTTCTTAATAAACTTGTCATGCCACTTACTCCTCTGGTTTTGGACTAATATTGTTCATTGGATAGCATCTTTCCTGATCTCGTCCAACTCATTTAATTGTAGGGTCGGTTGTTTCTGAGCCTCAGCTAAGTTTAATCCCAATTCTACGGAAATACGAAAGGTTCTTACTTGGAATTCTATTGGTAGAAGTACTTGTTTCCCGTACACTAGCTCATAAGGGGTATTCCCATTGGTGTTTCTCCAGGTGTTCTGATATGCCCGCAAAGCCCCTGGAAGCCTATCAGCCCAATCTCGATGATGTAATTGAACAATCTTGGTTAAGATAGCTTCTAGAACTTTTTTTGTAGACTCTACCTGACCATTAGCTTGTGGGTGGTATGGAGAAGACTTACAGTGTTTAATCCCATATTTCTCTGTTAGTTCTCTCATCATCTTGGAAGTGAATTCAAGACCTTGGTCTGTAACAATTTGACAAGGAACACTAAAGCGGGTAAATATGTCTTCATAAATGAATTCAAAAACAGATTTTTCTATATCCCTAAATAGGAATTTTGCCTCTACCCACTTGGTGACATAATCTGTACAAACCAACATATAGTTTTTCTTACAAGACATGGGTGAAATTGGTCCTACAAAATCAAGGGCCCATTTCTTGAAAGGTTTTATCATAAATTTGGCACGCAAGGACATTTTGTCAGTTGATGTGGGTCTTCCTATCCTTTGACAATTGTCACAACTCCTCAAATACTTGGCATCATCCTTGAAAATTCTAGGCCAATAGTAACCTGAATGTAACACCTTATATGTTGTACGTTTTTCAGAAAAATTGCCACCACGTGGTCCATCATGACAGCTTCATAGGATTTTTGGTATGTCATCCTCTCGGACACATCTACGAATAATAAAATCTGGACATGTATGAAAAAGTTCATGACCAACCCAAGAGTAATTGGCACTTTGCGTAATAATTCTACGTTTTTCATGAGGTGAAAAATGAGACGGTAACTTCCTAGTAAGAAAATAGTTTTCCACATCTGCAAACCATGGGGTATTTTCTAAAAGGGAAAAAAGGTGCTCATTTGGGAAACTATCATCTATGTAAATATCATCACCCTCATTTTTTATTCGTGAAAGAAAATCAGCTACCAAAATCTCCTTTCCAGGTCGGTCAAGAACGGTGATGTTAAACTCTTGCAATAGCAGGATCCACCTAGTCACTCGGCCATTAGTTATGGGTTTATTCATGAGAAATATAATGGAGGAATGATATGTATGTACAAATACTTTGTAACCTGTAATGTAGTGACGAAACTTATTGATAGCATGAACTACTACCAATAATTACTTCTCGGTAACTATGTAGTTTAAATCGGCAAAGGACAAGTTATTTCTCACGAAATAAATGGCATAGGACTGTTGGTCTTCTTTCTGCCCTAATACCCCTCCTATTGCAGTGTCGGAGGCATCATTGGATATGTGAAATGGGAGAGCCCATTTTCCCCCCCTAAGAACTGGTGCCACAGATAGATTATCTTTCAGGGTTTCAAAGTCATTTTGACACTGCTCAGTCCAAAGAAAATCAACATCCTTTATTAACAATCCAAACATGGGTGCAACAATCTTTGTGAAATTTTCAATAAACCATCGGTAGTATCTGACATGTCCAAGAAAGATTCTCACCTCTTTATGAGTCATGGGGGGTGGAAGTTTGACGATGACCTCAATCTTTGCAAGATCGACTTTGATCCCTTCAGATGAAATGTTATGTCCTAGAACCACTCCTTCAGTCAACAACATTTTACATTTTTCATGACTTAAAGATAGTTTCATTTCTTGGCATCTGATAAGGACTTTTTCTAAATTATCTAAGGCTTCCTGGTAAGTATTTCCATATACTATGAATTCATCCATGTATACCTCCACGCAATCATGAATAAGATCAACAAATATCCCTAGTACTACTCGTTGAAATGTGGTAGGAGCATTACACAATCCAAATGGTAAGACCCTATAGGTATAGGTGCCCCAATAAAAAGTAAAGGTAGTCTTGTCCTAATCCTCGGGTGCTATGAGAATTTGATTGTACCCACTATATCCATATAAAAAGGAGAAATATCTCTTTCCATACAAAGGTTCCAAAACTTGGGCGATGAAAGGAAGATGAAAGTGATCCTTTAGAGTGGCTTTGTTGAGTTCCCGAAAATCAACACAAATTATACATTTCTTGGTGACTTTCTTTGGAACCACTACAAGTGGGGATACCCACTTACTATTAGAGATGAGATAAATAAATCTGACATTTAATAACTTTTGAATCTCCTCTTTTACTATATCTTTGAGTGTTGGGTTCATCCTTCTTTGGGGTTGCCTAGCAGGTGTTACTTCCCCCTAGGTATATATATGATGGATACATGTGTCAGGGTGTATACCCTTCATGACAGTATATTCCCAAGAGAATGCTCCTAATTGTTCCTTAATGATACTTACTAACTATTTTTGTTGGTATGCATCTAGCCCAGAGTTTATATGTAGAAATTTTCCTCGACTAATCTCATAGGGCATGGTATAAGATGTGGAAGACTCGTCTATCTCGAATATGAAATATGTTGAAGGAAAAATGGATGGGTCCAATTGTTCCTGAAATTCTTCCCCAAACATGTACTCAAATCGGGGAAAATATTGTGGAAAATCAACACACATGATAGCAGAAATAAATAGGTTTAGCACATTTTTTGTTGTGTGCTCTTGAAGTGCCCAGGAATGATCACTTGGCAATATGGGTTCTTCCCAGTCCTCATTCTCGTATGGACATTCAAGCCACCATAGATTCTCCATTATAGGCTGAGATGGAGGGTATATGGTGAGCTTCTGGATAGAAAGTTCATTTTAAATGGTCATTTCTCCCTCTCTACAGCCAACAAATGCATTGGTTGTGGCTAACCAAGGTCTTCCCAAAATAACGGGATGGCCATTGGTAGGATCCTTTGAGTGGATGATAAGGAAGTCTACTGGTTACTCAAATGAGGCTAAAGTAACTATGATATCATCCAAAATTCCTTCAGGTATAACCCTGGTCTTATCTGCTAATTCCAAAATGGTTGGGGTAGGTCTAAGAAGAGGTTTTAACTTTAATTCCTCCAAGATAGTAACGGTCATAACAGCGATGGCTACCCCTAGGTCTATGAGAGTGTTTCCAATGGAAACCTAATTAATGGTTATGGCCACTACGAGATTTCCTAGTTTCCCATATTTTTCTACCTTAGGCTGCTCTGATATGTACTCATAAAGTTCTACTATCAAATGTACTATTGGAGGATCCTTTTGCTTCTCCCTGGCTTCTTAATACAAAATTATTTGACCACCGTACTATAGATTGGAATATCCTTAATGAATTGTATCAAGGGAATCTTGACACAAATATTATTCCATTCATTCAAGATGTCAAATTCCAGTTGGGTAGTAGGTTTCTTGATTACTAATCTTTCTAGATAAGGAGGGGCCTTCATAATTTGTGAAGGTTCATTTTCGGGAAGCTTGGGTTCGTGTTCATTAGGAATAATAACATCTTCCCACCTAGTGCCATCTTTGGTTTGTTTGGGGGTTTCCTCTTCTTCTTCTTCCTGGATGACTATTGAAGGTCTCTGCCTGTCCAAAACTTTTCCCGACCTCGGTTGAATCTCCTGCAATGGAATAGAAGAAATAACATATGTCGGTAAGTCCTGCATCTCAACATTATGAAGAGGTTGAGTGGGATTATTATTGGGATTGGACACTGGTTGTGTCGGTAATAATGTTGGTCTTGGGGAGCTTGCATTCTGATATTGTTGCAGTTGTTGTTGTGGAATAGGAGGTAAAGGTGGTGGAACAAAACCTGGCAGAAGCTGCAGAATGTTCGGTTGAAAATAAGAATAAGGATGGTTGGGCATAGGGACAAGTGAATCTTGAGGGTTCCCTTGGTTATGCCCTCCTCTCAATCCTTGAAGCCAAGGATTTTGGTACTGTGTAGACTAGTTTTTCCAACTTGGTGACTTCCACTATTGTGGTCGTTGATAATAGGGTGGAACTTGAGGTTGTAGATCTGGGTATGTAGGTTGATTCCTAGGCTACCATGGCTTCCTAGGTGCATAAGAGGACTCCCCGGGATCCCCACTTCTATACATGGCTAAAAAACTGGGAAATGATGGGCATTTTTCAGTTGAGTGGTCCTCTGTGCAGAAGCCACAAGATAAAATGTTATCCAATGGGAATTCCCTTAAGCAATGCTTCCTCCTGCATCTTGGGAAATATATGCTCATTGTTGCATTTTCCTCCTCTTGTTTCTTTTTAATCTTTAGGGTGTCCAAGTGGGAACCTATTGTGCTTAAGATATCTATTTTTAAATTCTCTAAAAGGTTCCCTATCTCTACTCTCATGATACCACCTGAACTAACTGGTTTTAAGCTTCTACTATAAGGATCTTGAACATTCTTCCCTATTTTAACTCTTCTCCTCGAGTAATTTTTACACATTTCATAGATTTCAACAAATGGTTTATGGGATATGTCACCTGATTCCATCAAGTTAAGTATCTCTAGGTATTCCTCTAAAATTCCCTTAAGTAAAAGATCCCTAAGTGCATCATTTGGAAGGTCATGGTATTTTGATTTCTGTGAGATATAAGCAAATTGTTCCATATAATCCTCGAGATTCTCGTCTTCTAACTATTGGACTTTGAAAATATCATTACGAGACTCCTTTTTCTTGCAGTAGTCTTGGTAATTCTTAAGAAATATATCTTTCATGGCTTCCCAAGACCTAATACTGGATTCTCCCAACCCCATGAACCATCTTAGTGCAGAGTCCCTGAGGGTGGCAGGAAAGTGTTTTAGTTTATGGGCATCTTGTAAGTAGTTGTAGCTCCTACACAAGATGTTGAACTCAAATAGGAAGGTATCCGGGTCTTCACTTCTTTTACCGTAAAAGGTTGAAAGTGTTGAGAGGGGAATATTTTTCATATTGACATTCGATGTGGTGTCCAAAAGTGGAAACCCGAAGTTAGTTTCGGTTTGGTTTCCAACTTCTTCTCCCTCCTCATTTTTTACATTGTTGTGATCCTCATGATAATCCATATTGGTTTGGTTTCCAAACAGAGATTATTTAGGTGGTTTTATCCTTGGAGAGAACAAGGTATCCCAAGGATTTTTTCTAATAAAGGTATCCCTTTGATAGGAAGGTCTTCCTACTGCTTGGATTTCTGGGACTCTACTCGAGTCGGTTGAGATTATTGGTGCCAAAGTTTCTGTGTCAATTTGAGAGACAATTATATTGGTTGAACTACCAAACAAAGTATTCACCTGTTCATGGTCTATGATGTCTTCAAAGTTAGGATCTCCTGATGGTGGTAAGAAAACAAAGGTTGTATTATTTGGTTCTGTGGAAGGCTCGAGTGGTCTTGTCTCTTGTCCCACTATTACTGATGCTTCAATTTTATGTTATATAGTGCTCCCTATCTTAGTCTCTTCATAGACTACTTTAGTTATTTGGGTTGAGCTAGCTCCTATTTTTCAGTATCGGTCTACGTAGTTTATGAGTGGAATGTTCCTTCGCCCAAAAAGTTCGGAAGGAACCTTGGTTGAAAGGTCTGATTTAGATTTAATGTATCTACCTTTTGGGTCCCTAGGCATGTTCATGATAGAAAACAACAAAAGAAAAACTACCATTGGGTTTGGGGGAACCTGTTATAACAGATGTGCAGGTTCTTACCTCTCATCTTAAAGTTCCCCCACCACCAAAATAATGTTATGGTTTAGAAATTATCTATCTCCTAATTATTTCCTACCTTGAGACAACTCCCCGACAACGACATCAAAAATGAAGGGTGTTCTATATGCACAAAAAACCCTCAATTAAATTGTCAACCTTAGGGTAAGTAAACTTAGAGTTGTAGCACTATATGTGCCAAGGCAGAAAGGATAGAGGTAGTATATTCTAACTAAGGAAATGGTCTATCTAAGGGATAATCTACTTAAGCAAATACTATCAATGAGAAAACCCTATTAAGGAACTTAAACTATCTACCCTAAGTAACTTTTGAACAATGGATCAATGGATTGTCCTAAGAAAGTAAATTAAAGCTCTACTTTGAACAAGTTAACTTAATCAATATAATGAGCAAAATAAATCCATCCATTTAATATATTCAAATTAATGAACAATAGCAACAACAAACTAATATAATCAATATATTTAAAATCAATGAGCAACAACAAGTAAACAAGCAAGCAATTATCCTATTAAAACTTATGCAGCAAGTAAACTAATCAAAACTACTAGACCAATAACTAACAAACTATTAAGAAAGTGAACTATATTCTTAAGATAAAACTCATAATTACTTCTACTCTGCGAAATGAAATCTTAAACTATTGAATTAAAAGCATCATGACAATATTCAAATATTAATCAACAATTTCTCTTTAATCTACAATAAAAAGAAAACTTCAAATATAATGATGATGATTATGTCTTCGGTGTGTTATGACATCACAATGGCATATAACAATTAGTGATAGCTCGAGAGAAATAAATTCAATATTAACTTCTATAGAGAAATGAAAAGTATGAATCAAGCAATCTAACGAGAGCTTAGCCATTATAGAAGAAATATCAACTACCACGAAAATCTATGTGATCTCTCAATTTATGCATTAATCATCAACAATAAGAAAACGTTATTTTGTTTAATTCAAATGCACTCTTCTGCTAATGTAAGCAAATTTATACCATTAGAGACTTATAACTAAAAACTTAACTCAAACTCAAACTTTGAATTAAAATTGCAATCTAGATCTGAAATGGAAATCCCACGAAGTAAACTAGACTAATCCTATTATTAACAATTCAAATTGCAAATTGAAATACTCATAAAAACATAATTCCAATTCTACTTCTATCTCAGCATATGACAGGAAAATTAATAAACAAACTAAATAGGCAAACTGGATAAGCAAACTGAGAAATCAAAATTAGCAACTATTCATCCATCGAAACCTTGCCAAAGAAACTCTATATTCTGCATTAATTCAATACTTTGTTTTACTAAATACTTTGTTCTAACTATTCTACTTCCATCTGCAAAAATATAAACTAGCATTTAATCACGCAACAAGGTTAGTAGCTAAGATTGCAAGCTATTTACTAATAAAAAGACACAACATATTAACTATCCTTTATAAGCAACCTACAAAAAGGAAATTGAAACAATTAAATTATGAACAACAAATACACAACTTCTTAAAATGATAAAAATACATATACAGGAAAATGAAAGAAATGGAAATTGCATGAGTTAATTATCTAACTATTCAACCAGACCACAAGTGGGCCCCCCAGTAGGTCATGGCTACTTCTCAACAATGAATCATGAGTTGAATCAACACACTTCTGGCATTTAAATTAAAAACACAGTTTTTCACAAGTCTGTGGGAATCTCTTGAATTACACAGCAAAAAACGATTCTAGCAATTCCTGACAAGTCTTAACAATCCTTAGTTATATTTTGTCTAACCACTGCTATGGTATTTATATAGTTACAATTCGAGAGGTTGACCATTGGAAGGGTCAACCTCCTCTAAAAATAGAAAATTCCATTAAATACATTCTAACTGTCTGTGGCTTCTAGAAACCAAACGAGACACTCAACGCTTAGCATAACAGCTCAATCCAAGATTTCAAGAGCTCAGTAGTTGGAGGCCACGAGGGTGAACAAAACCCATGTCGCCGATTCGCCCAGCACAGGTCATCGATATAAAAACCACCAACTCACCCATGGTTTTAGTACCGGATGGAGTGTCAGACGCAGTGTCGGATGGAGTACAAGATGGAGTGCTAGATGGAGTATCGGACGAGCTACTGGATGGAAAAATGCCATGTGATTTTTCCCTATGACACACAGATCACACATTAGCTTCTTATAATCATTAAATCAAGCTGAACTAAACTCAAAATCATTACAAAACATCAATTACACGTACCTGGCATGAGCTATGATGATTTTCTATGAAATCCTTCAATACTTCTTCAAAATGGTTATAAATACATATATAATACTGGTCAAAAAGGATTCAATCAGAATCATTAAACAATCCAATCACAAGCCCAACACTCATTCTTGAGGTAAGAAACATACCTCAACGGCTCTAAAACTCTCTTGGCACAGGCATCCATGGTGAGCTTCCCCAACTTATGTTCATGGAACTCTTTAATCTTGTCATCGAAATACTTCTCTGGTAGGTAAGCCTTTCTGAAATACTTCTCAAATTTCTTCCAAGTTAGTTTTCTCTCTTTGAGTCCTTTGATTTCCTTGAGGTCCTCCCACCATATGGAAGCCCCTCCATTTAGGTTGAAGATAGCAATATTTTCCTTTCTATTTTTCGAGTAATTATGTACCCAGAAATACTTTCTTATCTCTAACAACCAAGCCTCAACTTCTTCTCCCTTCTTGATTTATCCATCAAAGGTTGGTAGATTATCCTTCTTAAATTATTCAGTTAGAGAACTCTGTGAGTTTCTCTTTTTCTTCTTCATGGGAACACTTAATCCAATATCACTACTGGACAACTCCTCGAAAGTAGTATTCCTACTACATGACTATGTGGAAATGGTTCCACCTGATCTTCTTCTCTTTACATCTCGGTGCCTCTTCTTGGAACAAATATGTCCTACATTGATACGTCCTAATACATGTTTTTGGACATCTTAAGGGGTTTTCAATCTCTCTAATTGCTACAATTTTTCATTACTAGTGGTTGGACCTTGTTGTAGATGCTTCTAAATTTTTTACTGACTTTTCACTAATACTGCATTCAGCTTTGCCTACTAGACCTAAGCTCTCATGAGCCTCTCATTGTTTTCCTTCATACTTTTGATAATGGCCACTAAATATGGAGGGGTTTCTCTATCCCTCCAACCATTCACCTATACTTCCCTTTCAGTATGTACTATGTGATGAAATAGTAAAACACTATTAGTTTGTTTCATCAAAATTGTAATCATGTTTTCTTGGAAAAATAAAAAATGTGTTCTTAAGAAGTCAAGCGGTCTTGGTGAACCATTCAAGCCTAGATTTTGAACATTGTTCTGATACCACTTTGTAACACACAGAACTCCCTTATCCATCTTAGGATGGTGGGATGTTCATCTTTTTGTCCTTTCCTAGGGAACGTATTTGAGTTTACTCTCCATGATTCTAGTTCATCACTATTTGAGTGAGAACTTCTTTTATCACAATATTTATCGTGTTAAGTATTACTTGTCCGACCCCAATTACCAACAAATTCCCTCCATGAGTTTTTGCAACAACTAGGGACCTAAAGTTCCCCAATCATACAGGTAGGACCGCTTCTCTCCACCAGATCAATGATTGGAAGTTATTCATACCTTCACTCATTGGAACAACATATCATAGTGTTAGAATTCTCATTCTGATGAATCCTTTCTGATGGATCATTCTGACAATCCTATGATTCTTAGAATTGCAAATTCAATGGCCCCAAACATATCAGTGCCTCTACCTAAACAAGGGTTAACACCCATCCCATTACCCTTTCCTTGTGTGAATAAGTGGGACCCATGACATATCTATCACTGATATTATATCACACACCCACTCTCATATATATTGTTTAGGATTTCTCTCAGAGTCCTTCATCTTTGGAGTGCATCTACTCAGAGAATTTTAGACCATTCCGACCAGCATACTCCGACAAGTCACCACAACATATCTAATGATCCTCGTTACACCTCACTAGAATAGTAATATTGGCTCGGAGTCTCATAACTGCACAATAGTTAAGGTTTTAGATATTCCTTCTCAAAATAGGTCATGTTATATCCAATGGCTAAATTTTATTGGGACATATTCTGATAGATCAATGATCGTCAGACACCCTGCCATTGGAATCTCCTCCATATGTTTTATCATGCCTTTGACTGTCTATGTTCCGATAGACTTACACCCTCACACTTGAAATCAATGATCTTGATTTCACTGTCTAACCCTCTGATAGATCAATGGTTCTTGTTAACTCATACTCTTCCCCATCGGAATCCCATTGTAACCTCTCACTTGGACACTCTGATGGTCTCGTCTTCCAACCAATGGTAAGGATATTCTCACTACATTGAATCAACGACTGTAAATCCTTCTAAATCAAAACATGGGTTTGCCTCAGGGTTAAAGGTATGATTCTAGAGCTAACAACTCAGGGTCTCTTTAGGACTAATCACTAAGGTTATGATAGACTCTCTTAAGCTCTGGTTTACTGATCCAGATTATTTTAAGAACAACATGAAGACATAAATATAGTAGAGATACAAAAATGAAATACACATAAATATTACAAGAAACACAAAAATATAGTGAAACCCAACTTCTATTGATGAATAAGAGAGAAAAACATTGTAGAACACAAACTAGCAAAATGTGGTAGCTTATCTCTGAAAAGAAAGAGATGTTGACTATGCTTCATTCACAACAAGCTTTACATCGCACTCCATTGCATGATTAAAGGGCCTCCTTCACCTCAATTATATATGAGAGAGTGAGAGAAGAACGATTCCCATGATGCATGTGGGATAAATTGGACTAAGCTTATTAAATTCCATAGGCATGTAAAATAGTAGGGCTTCTCGAGAGATCGCCCATCTCAGTACTACTCTAGCTTGAGTGCACTTAACTATGGATTTGTAATGGGATCTAGTGCATTAATGCTATGTTGTAGGAATGTATATAAGACCATTGGGAAATCATTAAATGATGCCTATCATTAACAAATGAAGATGAAATTACATTCCATTTCCCATCAAAAGAGTGAATATCACGGTTTATCAAAACCATGGGCTCAAAATGGTGATTCGGTGGAAGAGGTGGATGGCCACTGAGATACATCTGGATCATTCCTCCTCCCTTAGGAAGAAATGTTCCATATTGTGTCAATTTCCCTTGTGAGATGGGGAGACTTCTGCTAAATATGAAGCTTGGTGTGTTACTTGTCTTGCTAAAGAACCTGTCCTTCTTAACTTGTTGAAGGATGTCATGAACCTGTTGATAGAGGGGTTGGATCCGTTCAACCAATATAGGTGCATGATCTACCTGAGTGTGGGAGGATTATTTTGGTGAAGATGCAACATGACGAGTATGAATGGTTATATTATAACCTTTCTAGGCAATGTGGAGGCACCCCCGTAGGTGCAACAATAACATATTGATACTCATCTACAATCTTGTTGATCTGCTTCTACTGGATAGAAATTTCTTGGGCTGAGGTTGCAATGGTTTTAGTGTCCTTTTGTTCACCTTCTGATCAGATTTTGAAGAGGCTAAACTTTGTAGTATGATATATTACTTTGTGGCATTGTTTTGGTGGGACAATAGTCGAAAATACCTCTGGTATCCGATATATATGACCCCCCTGAGTAACAATGACGCTATAGGTTCGAGACTCATAAATAGCATGATGCCTCCACATATATGGTTGGCCTAATATATCATCACGGACTTCCAGTAGGGAAACATCACACAATACCTCACCCTTGAAGAGCTCAATGTCGTAGGATAGGCGACACTATTGGCTGACATGAATATATTGACCCTGGCAAAGCCACCCAATGGTGTATGGTTGCATGTGTGGTTTTGTTGGAAAATCCAACTGCTTGACAACCTCTATTGAGATGATGTTCTTTTGGCTTCCGCTATCAACAATAAAATGCAGTGGGTTCCCCTTCACCCACATCTATGAATGGAAGAGTCACTCCCCCTCTTCAGGATCCTCTTTTGGTTGAATTGTTGCAGTTACAACAATTGCAGTGGGTTATGTATCAATCTGTCTCATTTTATTATTTTCTGAATCCAGGTCTAAGTCGGGGTTCAAATCTTTGTCTTTGAGCTTGGCCACCAATGACTAAATTGAGAAACATTCATTAGTGTTGTGCCAAGGGTTGTTGTGTAACTCACACCACTTTACAGTGTATTTCTTAGACTTCCAGATACCCTTCTTTTCCTGCATCTGGGACTAGATATCTTGAGGTTGTCCTTCCTTGCTCTGTCCATGCTTCTCTCACTTACTATGTTTCTTTAATTTATGCTCAACTTTGACTGCATATCGATAAGTAGCTCCTAGTGAGGATATGTTCAAGAAATCCATCTTTGTTTGGATGTATCTGTGTATACCACTGCAATACTTAAAAACTAGGTGTTGCTTGGAGTCTCTAATACCCAGCTTTGAGTGCAAGGTATGAAAGATGTTGGTGTACTATGACATTTTCTAGTCTCTTTTCTGATGCAAAGTTGTCCATCTCATGTATTGGTCATCATAGTTTCCGACAGGGTAGAACTCTTCCTTTAGGGAATATACAAAGGTTTCCCAAGTGGGTTCTCTCCCAATCAGTGTAGATTCATCTGCAGTGTACCTCTCCTAGTAACCTTCCCACCAATATCTGACATGGGGAAGGGATTTAAGGAGCTCAAATGTGATCTTTTCATTGTCGGGAAATTTTTGGACAGAGTAATAACCTTCTTGTAGATTCAACCATTTTTCTAGAGCATCTGCATCTATCTAGCCTACAAATAAGGGGATATAAAAATTGACTTGTACCTTCAAGAGCGTCACACTTGTGAAATGGTTTCTTGTTGAAGATGCCTCAACTGCTGCCATCGGTAGTCTTCGAAGGATTTTAGCAAATTTTTCCATCATCTCGTTCCTTTGCCACATGAGAGTTGTTGGAACATTGGTTGTTGTCATTGATGTCAACCCTAGCCATTGGCTTTTGGACCCCAAAGTTGATCAAAGTAGATAGAAATGAAGGAAATTACACATGCAGATACAACACCCATAGATGTATAGTATAAGCCATGCCACTTCCGACGGTATGTGGCACGTCACGTGAATCCTCACAATTGAGGAGAAATGAATTTTTGAAGATGACAATGTGAATTGAAGAAGAAACTACATGGCATCCCTAATGTTAAAAGGAAGTGACATAAAGGGTATAAATACATATCATTATGCATTCATTTGTTAAGACACACAAGTTAAACTATTGAGCGCGGGGCATGTTGTACAAGTTCACTCTCCTGAATAAACCAGAATTGAATAAGGTCTACCATTTTCTCCTGGATTCTAGGAGTGAAACTTGGAGGTGTTTCAAAGAATACATTGAGTAATATTATCTATAGGATCATAGTATTCCAAGAAGTGAATAATTGCAGAAGTTGAAGAAGTCTCGGGAAGTATTATTAGGTTCTATGTGATGGTTGATTGATAGTGATAATTTAATGTAAAGTTTTATTACATCTTATATATTCTTGGGTGGAAGGAAGGGGAAACGATGGAGAGGTCAACCCTCTCTTGATATTGGAGGATTGTATATTCCTTTTGTAGGTTTATCCCTCCCTTTATATTTGGAAGTCGTAGTTACCTTTGGAAGTCATTACTTCCTTTGAGCAATAATACATGATTACTTCTTATATGTTGTGCATGGTGTGTTGGTGTATCTCTTATATGATACTTCATTGTTCATTGGATAGTATTCATTGTTGATTGGATATAAATTAAATACATGACTTGATTGAAGTACATGTTCAAAAATACTAATTGCTCGAAATACTGATTCACCCCCCTCTCAGTATTTCCAACAATTGGTATCAGAGCAGGTTTCCTTTGGAATAGTTTAACCACTGGAAAGAAAATCCTGAGAAGAGATGGATGACCATGAGCACAATCCAAATGGGATTCAATGATTTGATGGAAAAAATTATGCATACTAGAGTGATAGAGTGAAAACTTACCTAACATGTTTGGGAGTAGAAATTTGGTACTCAGTTGTAAATGGCTATGTAATCCCAAATAATGCTCCAACTGATCCAAATGAGAAAAATCTTATGAGTTGTAATTCAAAATCCAGACATGTTATTCTAGGAGCATTGGCACCAACCATTTCTAGCAAAGTGATTGGTTGCAACACTACTAAATCGGTATGGGACAAACTCAAGAGTATCTATGAAGGTGATCCAAAAGTTAAGAAGGTCAAGCTTCAATGACATAGAGAAGAATTTGAAAAATTGAAGATGGATGAAAAGGAAGATATTGCAACCTATTTTATTAGAGTTGATGAAGTTGTTAATGCTATCAGAGGATTAGGTGAAGATCTCAATTAATCATTTTTTGTACAAAAAGTGTTGAGATCACTTCTCTTGAAGTATGATGCTAAGGTCTTCGCCATTGAAGAAACTAGGGACTTGACCAAAATGACAATGGATGAATTACATGGGTCTCTTACAGCATATGAAATAAGAATAGGTACATAAAGTGACCAACCAAACAATGAAGCAACCTTTAAATACATAAATAAGACAAAATAAAAGGATAATGGCCTTGATGAAGAAATAAAAAATTTCATAAGAAGGCTCCAAAAGCGAACTGGAAGATACAAAGGTAAGTCTCCTCTCAAATTCTTTAACTGTGGTAGAATAGGACATATTGTTGAAGAATGATAATATAAAAAGAGAATTATCAACAATAAAAATAGAATCTACTCAAAGGATGATGACATCTCCTCAGGTGAGAGTGATGAAGAAGATAATGATGGAGGAGAAGTCCTCTTCATAACCCAAGAAACCCAAGATGATGATCAGAAAAGTTCTAAAGAAGAAGAAATCATTTCTGAAGAAGATTCAGATGAAGAAACCAACCTTGATTCCTTTTGGGGATACAAAGACAATGTAGAGAGTGAACAGGAAGATGATAATCTTGAAAATTCGAAGCATGTTGAAATTGAAAATAACAATATTGGAAACAAAAAAATAATACTAAAAGGTGAATTGAGTGGTTGCGAAGAAGATAATTACAATCTTGAAAAGACCATTAGTATCTTGAAGGAACAATTAGAAGATTATGAGAAATTGAAGGCAGAATTGGATCACACAAAAGGGGAGCTACTATTGATAATAGAAAAGTTAAAGAAGTTTGAAAAAAGCACTGAAGAATTAGATGAGATCCTTAGCAGTCAAAGATCTCCAAACGACAAGACAAGACTAGGATACAATGATAGTTTGAAGACAACAAAACAAGAGAAGGAATATGAAAATGATGAAACCATCACTCCAGAGAAAGTTGAACAACAAGATAGAAGACTAGAATTAAGAACGAATGAGACATCAAGAAGATCCTCTCCCATCAGGTATGAAAGAAATCATTATGAAGAAAACTATAGAAGAATAGATCGTGAACCCAGATGGACCACACCACAAAGAAGATCACTTACTCCCATGTATCAAAATTTCTTTCTTGGACAGTGTTATACTTGTGAAAATTTTGGACACAAAGCAATCAATTATAGAATCAATGAAAGGAATAACTACACAAGCTACATGAATGGTGAAAATAGTAGATATGGAAATGTTTGTAGACCTTTCAACATAAATTATAATCCATTTGACCCATTAATGGATCAAAATATTGTATGCTACAAGTGCAATAATCTTGGTCACAAATCACAAGATTGCAGAGAGATGAAGGAATATAATCCTATGCCAAATGTCCGTATACCAGCTACAACATGGAAAAGGAAAGAAATTCCACACAATGAAAAGTGTCGAATAGCATTGGTCGCTAAAGAATGAAAAGAAGAATATGAATGGTTCATAGACCATGGGTGCTCATCTCATATGACCGGAGATCAAATCAAATTTGTAATATTGAAGAAAAAGGGTGGAAATGTTTCATTTGGAGATGACTCATCTACCAAAATACTTGGAAAAGGAACTGTAAATATTGGAAGTGAAAATGAAAAATCACGAAAAGTCTTATTGGTTGAAGATATGAAGCATAATCGCCTCAGTGTCAACACAATATGTGATCAAGGATACACTCTTACGTTTGAATCCTGAAAAATGTAAAATCAGAGAAAAGAACTCAGGAAGATTGGTTGCAACTGCAACAAGAAGAACGAACAACATATACATCCTAGACATGAAGGAGAGAGAGAAGACAAAAACCACACAAAAGGATTCCAAGGAAGAAAAAGTCTCAAAGACCAAAAATAAGGATGAAGTATCATTGAGTGCCACATGTTCAGGGGGAGAAACCCCAAAGAACAAGGTCACCTTATGCCATTGAACTCAGGGGGAGAAACCCCACCCTTTTCCATTGAACTCAGGGGGAGAAGCCCCACCCTCTGCCATTGATGTCAAAGGGGGAGAGAAATTGGGATCATGATGACAGAGGATGCTCCCCATTGACAAAGGGGGAGATTGTTGGAAGATTGGTTGTTGTCATTGATCTCAACCCTAGTCATTGGCTTTTGGACCCCAAAGTTGATCAAAGTAGATAGACATGAAGGAAATTACACATGAATATACAACACCCATGGATGGATAGTATAAGTCATGCCACTTTCAGTGGTATGTGGCACGTCACATGGATCCTCATGATTGACAAGAAATGAATTTTTGAAGATGACAATGTGAATTGAAGCTGAAACTACATGTCATCCCTAATGTTAAAAGGAAGTGACATAAAGGGTATAAATACATCTCATTATACATTCATTTTTTAACACACACAAGTTTATTAATGAACAAGGAGATATAAGTTGAATTTCTGAGGAAATTGGAAGTAAATAAGGTCGAATTTCAAGGGAGGATGAAGTCTTTTGGTGATATGTTCAAAGGTATGTTATTTACAGGTCATCTTACCATTTTCTCTATAAATTTGTTTCTATAACGATTCACATGGTGAAATATGGAGGCTATTGAGAAGACATATCTAGGTACATGTGGTAAAATTTTCATCTCTTTATTCACTATAATTTTGGAGATACAATCTGTGGAAGATAGGGTTTTTGACTAGTCCTGAAGCTAGTCATAAACATGTGTTACAGGTGAAACAATCATAACACATTCATAGAGAATCCAAATGAAGTGCGACCAATTTCATTGGAAAGAGTAAGGGCTATAGTTTCCTGTGTATGAATTTCAGAATTTGATGTTAAATATTGAGCACAGAGCATGTTGTACAATTTCGCTCTCCTAAATAAACCAAAATTGAATAAGGTCTACCATTTTCTCTATAACTTCTTTTCTAGGAGGATTCAAGGAGTGAAACTTGGAAGTGTTTCAGAGAATACATTGAGTAATATTATCCATAGGATCAAATTATTTCAAGAAGTGAATAATTTCAGAAGTTGAATAAGTCTCGGGAAGCATTATGAGGTTCTATGTGATGGTTGGTTGATGGTGATAATTTAATGTAAAGTTTTATTATCTCTCATA
>SNQJ01S0015701.1:184775-205845 GCA_010110895.2 Picea sitchensis | reverse complement strand
AGATTGGTACTATGGCATACAAATTGGAGTTGCCTGCATCTTCACGAGTACACCCAGTTTTCCATGTTTCATGCTTAAAAAAGGTTATAGGTGACAAGATCCCAGTTCAAACTGTATTGTCGGAACTTAATGAGGAAGGAAAAATCATGTTGGAGCCTGAAGCCATCACTGACACAAGAATTCGCCAGCTGAGGAATAGATCCATTTCAGAGTATCTCATTAAATGGAGGAAACTAATGGCTAAAGATTCCAATTGGGAAGACGAGTCTTTTATACAGAAGCATCCAGAGTTACTCAAGCATTGTGGACAACACTTGTCTCAAGGGGAGGGGCATGATAAGCCTTAATATTGGCTCATTGCCCCTTAATTGGGGCATATTATATTAGTAATGTTATTTTATTTATGTCGGCTTTAGGCCATTAGTTGTAATTATACCTCCTAGTCTCTTATATATAACAAGGAGACATTTTAATTTTGAATCATCTTGTACTTGAACATTTAAGTGGGGTAAAAGGAGGTTGCCCCCTGGAAGAGGCTTATTATCTGAAATTATCTCTCTTTCAAGGCGTTGAGTACTTTTTCTAAGGATTTTCTATGTTTTATTGATATTTGGTTCTTAACATCATTCACAACAATAATTACATCACACTCCATTGAATGTTTAAAGGGACTCCTTCACCCCAATTATATATGAGAGAGTGAGAGGAGAACAATTTCCATGATGCATGTGGGATAAATTGGAATAATTTTATAAAATTCCATAGGCATGTAAAATAGTAGGACTTCCCGAGCAGTCACCCATCCCAATACTACTCTAGCCTGAGCATTCTTAACTATGGAGTTCTAATGGGATTCAGGTTGTTAATGATATGTTGTAGGCATCTACATAAGACCATTAGGAAATCATTAAATTATGCCTATAATTAACATATGAAGATGAAATTACATTCCATTCCCCATCAAAAGAGTGAATATCATGGTTTATCAAAACCATAGGCTTAAAATGGTGATTCAGTGGAAGAGGTGGATGGTCGCTGAGATCCATCTGGATTAGTTACACCATGAAATTTCTTAAGATATTCTTACTACAAAATATGGTTGAGGATTTGCATCCTGCAAGATTTCAATTTCAAGGAAGGATGTTTCACTAGGCTTAAGGATCTATTAAGTACACAAAGACCTTCCTAGGAACTAGAGAACTTATGTCGCCACTCCTCTAGTGAAGATTTAGATCTTGCAATATTTTCATTTCAAAGGCTTGCATGTTCATAGGGTCATATACTGTGTTAACTATACTCACTTGGTAATTCATATTTACCACCATTATTAGTGGAAACATTCATACAAAATCCATTTTACTTAGGAAATCAACCATTCCTTCATTCATTCACATTTATCCTATAAAAAAAAACAATTTGTCTTCACGGTTATACATGCATCAAACACAACAAGTAACGATACTTATTTTTTCAGTGAAGAATCTCAACCGGCCAAATGACTAGGAGACAAAGCCTTTCCTCCCAACCATAGGTTATGCTACAGTATGTCCTTCCACAACATGTCACCCTTGTCCCAAGAAATGATACCACTAGAGGACTAATTCTGATGACTTCCAAACTAAGAAAATAGTTCAGGAAGGTTACTCTCCTTCACTCCACTGGAAACAACATAGGTTTCCCTCTTCCCACTGAGCTTAGGACCTCCATGGTTTTACCAGGTGCCTTCGCAAATGGATTTCCTCTGCATAAGGGAATTCAATCTCTACTACACAATCCCTCAACAACATCCCCTTACCAATGTCATTTTATTTCCAATTAGTGCCAATTTATGGCCCTCTATTTCCTTAGTATGGATCTTGGTCTTCTCTCCTCCAGGGTGACCATTAATTTCCTTGGGAAATATTTCTATTTTCCTCAGAGAAAACTTCCCAATCTCTTTGTTACTCAAAACAATGTGAATGAACCTCCCCTCTCACCACACTATTTGTTAGTGATTTTGTAACTGACTTCATTACAATTATCTATGTGGTGATTCGTGTGTTGGGAGCCTATGCATTGATTCTCATGCTCTTCACTGCCCCTTTTCCTTGTTGTGAACTATACATCCTCTTTGTTCTATAAAAAAAAATATGTGTGATATTTTCCACCTTTGGTCTCTTCTTCCATCCATTCCTTGGGATTCTCATGGCTTGTTTTCATACACAACCCTCTAGTCAGGGTCCTAAATTTGAATGGGAAATCCACGTATGTCCTCTTGTAAGGTTTTCATCTAACTCTTTTACTCACTCAAGTACCAAATCCATCAATAGTTATAACTTCTTCAACCACCAATCCTAGTCTCCATAATTGGTTATGTGGTTTCATGTACTATAGGTATGTTGGCAGGTGGTGTATTCAAATTTGCAGGTGTAGGTTGGAATGTTGAGAAAGATTCATATTTTCTTCACTGAAATTTCTCAATTCCACCTCACCAGTCCCGCTTGTAGTATCATGACAAGTACTCAAGTCTTGACTTCGTCACTATATGCAATTGACCAAACATTATAGCCTTCCATCAATGTCTACATATTAAATATCCAATTGGCATAATTTTCCCTATTTACCTTTGTTGACTCATTTAGATATGATTTTGCTAATATATTTTTCATAATTATGCTTGCAACTTCAAATTAATCAACAAAATTTATGTGAACAAAGAAAATTTACCTTCCTTACTAGTTTCTATCTCTTCTAGGCAATGATTATTTCTAGGCAGAGTTCTCTTCCAGGAAGCAACACTGAACACAATGTCAACCTTCTCACCTACAACTCCTCCAGTGATGAAAAATTCAGATCATGCTATGGAAACTCAATTATTAAAGTGATTAAAGTGTTGAATTGATGCATATGACCTATTCACGCTATGACATCTCAGCACCCATCTATGCACATGCAGACAACACCCATATCTCCACACTGATATAATGAATTATCCACTCATCTACACTAGGGTGATGACAACAGTATTTTCATCAACAACAACAATTAATTGCAAACAAGTAAACAATAAATTGATCCTCAACAAATCTAGGCAATTCTTCCAACAACAAATTGCTTTCTTTGTGCATGGGATCCTCTTCCTTCACGCAGATTCTCCTCTTCTACAATAAGAGGTTCCTCTTTCAACACATGTATAAAAAACAACCCGTCCATCAACAAATGTGTGTGTGTGTGTGTTCTAATCCTTCCATCAATAAATTCACTACACATGTTCTCATCCCTCCTCAATGGCTATACTCTCTCCAAGCGATGGCAACAAACACCAAACAATAGTTTCTCTTACAACAGAAAAATTCCTTACAATGGATCTGATACCAAATTAAAAATAAAGAAATCAAATATTAACACAATGCAACAAATAATTACACATGAAGAGATGAGACAAATTGTCGCATTCACACACTTACATTCCACGAAAATATTTTACATATATATAGCAATCCAAACAACTCAACCACTTCCACACAAATAGGATTTGATAGACAGAATGTACTAAACCTAGACATTCTTAAACAATTTTTAGTTCTAATCATATTTTAACTTTGACATTTATGGATAATTCATAACAAAAAGTTAAACGAAAAAGAAAAAAAGGTACTAAGGAAAAAAAGCTAAAAAATGACTCAAGAATGAAGATGAAAGAATTATTTTTTATTTTGATTAATACATTTTTGGGAAAATATAAAAATGACCAATAAAAATATCCACAACAAAACAAAACAATATATAAAAACAAGTGTTGCATGGCAATGCAGTCCCTGCCGGGTTGAATTGGGAATAATGTTTTTATAAACCATTTTTAATTATAAACAAGTGCGAAGGTGACAGGGACAGGGAAGAGAAAGTAAGGAATGACCAAGTATCAAAAGTGGTCATACGGGTTTCAAAATAGGGTTACAAGGGATTGTCAGGAGAGGTGAAGGCCCGACAGTCAAATTATATGTCTCAGAAATTTTGACTACAAAATGCGTAAAATGAAAGAGGGCATGATGGGGCAGTCCAGCGGTCGGTTTGTTTATTTGTGGAATTTTGGGTGTTGTTTGCAGGTCGCAGAACAATGGAAGAGAAATATTGAGCCTGCATGTCTAGGAACCCGCAATTGAAAAAGTGGCTAAGTATGGAATAGGGAAACAGTAGGTCAGAGTCATTTTCGCTAATATATTGAAATTTGTAATAGATATCCCAGTACCTGGCAAGATATTTTCTGCATGTATATCACATAATTATGGGTGTTGTTTGCAGGTCGGGAAATAATGCAAGGGAAATATTGAGCCTGCCTATCCAAGAACCTGCAAGTGAAAAAGCCGGTAAGTATGGAATAGGGAAACGGTCGGTGGGAATCGTTTTCGCTAATATATTGATATTTGTCATAGATATCCCATTACTTGGCAGGATATTTTCTACATGTTTTTGGACAAGTTGTGTAGGGACAGTTAGTATGAATGTATCCTCAAGGCATGGTGAGTTGTTAGCATTAAACCTCGGTTATTGCATACTTGTAAATAAGTGCGAAGGTGGCGAGCATAGGAAACAATGACTAGGAATTGGATATTTCATGAACCCGCCAACCCGACGATCCACGAAAGAGATTCCAAGAAATGGCCAAGTATGGAAAGCAGATGGAAGAGCTTCAAAATGGGGTGAGAATAGTTCCCTAGGAGACGTGAGGACCCGATGGTCAAATTGTAGGTCTTGAAACTTTTGAGTGCAAATTGTGTAACACGGAAGAGGGTATGATGTGGGAGTCCAGTAGTAAATTTGTATATCACGGAAGTCTGGGTGTTGTTTGTAGGTCATGGAACAATGGAAGTGCAATCTAGAGCCCGCCTGCCCAGGAATCCGCGATCATAAAAGTGGCTAGGTATGGAATGGAGAAGTGGTCGATCGGAGTCGCGATATAAAATCATGAGTGAAAATGTGAACCCGTGATTCCACCAACCTGCGCAGTTAGACATTTTCGGAAAAATGACTAAGTAACGAGAAAGAGAAAGTAGAGGGGAAAACAAAACAGGAATTTGGATAAGTATAGAAGAAGGGATAATATATTCAAATCTGTAATAGATGTCCCATTTCTTGGAAAGATCTTTTCTACATGTTTCTGGATAATTTGTATACTTATTGCATATACTTGGAAAGAAGTGTGAAGGTGGCGAGCACAGGAAACATTGACTAGGAATTGGAAATTTCCAGAACCTGCCAACCCAATGATACGTGAAAGAGATTCCAAGAAATGGCCAAGTGTGGAAAGAAGTCGGGTGATCTTCAAAATAGGGTGAAAAGGGTTCCCGAGGAGATGTGAGGCCCCGATGGTCAAATTGTATGTATTGAAAATTTTGAGTGCAAAATGTGTAACACAGAAGAGGGATGATGTGGGAATTCGGAAGTCAATTTGTATATCGTGAAAGCTGGGGTGTTGTTTGCAGGTCACAGAACAATGGAAGTGCAGCCCACCTATCCGAGAACCTACAAGCGAAAAAATTCGGTAAGTATGGAATAGGGAAATGGTCGGTGAGACTCATTTTTGCTAATATATTGATATTTGTAATAGATATCCCATTACTTGGCAGGATATTTTCTGCATATTTCTGGACAAGTTGTGTAGGGACAGTTAACATGACTGTCTCCTCGAGGAATGGTGAGTTGTTAGCATTAAACCTCAGTTATTGCATACTTGGAAAGAAGTGCGAAGGTGGAAGGCATAGGAAACAATGATTAGGAATTGGATATTTCATGAAACCACCAACCCGACGATCTGCGAAAGAGATTCCAAGAAATGGCCAAGTATGGAAAGTGGACGGACGAGATGAAAAATGGGGTGACAATAGTTTCCCAGGAGATGTGAGGACCCGAAGGTCAAATTGTAGGTCTCATAACTTTTGAGTGAAAACTGTGTAACATGTAAGAGGGTATGATGTGGGATTCCAACAATAAATTTGTATATCGCAGAAGTCAGGGTGTTGTTTACAGGTCATGGAACAATGGAAGTGAAATCTAGAGCCCACATGCTCGGGAATCTGTGATCGGAAAAGTAGCTAGGTATAGAATGCGAAAGTGGACGGTCGATGTCACGATATAAAATAATGAGTGAAAATGTGAACCCATGAATCCGCCAACCCGTGCAGTTAGACATTTTCAAAAAAATGACTAAGTAACTAGAAAGAGAAAGTGGAGGGGAAAAATAAATGGGAATTTGGTTAAGTAAAAATGACTAAGTAACCAGAAAGAGAAAGTGGAGGGGAAAAAGAAACAGGAATTTGGTTAAGTATAGAATAGGGGAAAGAAGGGCTAATATATTCAAATCTGTAATAGATATCCCATTTCCTGGAAATATATTTTCTGCATGTTTCTGGAGAAGTTGTGTACTTATTGCATATACTTGGAAAGAAGTGTGAAGGTGACGGGAATAGGAAACAACGACAAGCAATTGGAAATTTACTGAACCCGCCAATCCGACGATCTGCGAAAAATATTCCAAGAAATGTCCAAGTGTGGAAAGTGGTCAGACAAGATTTAAAATAGGGTGACAAGGGTTCTCGAGGAGATGTGAGGCCTCGATAGTCAAATTGTATGTATCGGGAAGTTTGAGTGAAAAATGTGTAACACGAAAGAGGGGATTATGTGGGAGTCCGGAAATGAATTTGTATATCACAGAAGTCGCGGTGTTGTTTGTAGGTCACGGAACAATGGAAGTGCAATTTAGATATTGCTTGCGCAAGAACCCACGATTGAAAAATTGGCTAGGTATGGAAAGGGGAAGCGTTGGGTCGGAATTGTGATATAAAATTATGAATAAAAATGTGAACCCATGAGTCCGCCAACCCCCGCAGCAAGAATTTTTTGGAAAAATGACTAAGTAACCAGAAAGATAAAGTATAGAGGAAAAATAAATGGGAATTTGGTTAAGTATAGAAGAGGGAAAATAAGGGGATAAAAGAGTGGGAAAATAGAAAAGTGGAGGGAAATTTTCATAAGAGGGAATTGGTGTTAAACAAGCCCCATTGTTGAAAAACCATCATTTTCTAGTCCAATATTTTATCCACTTACTCATTTTCTATTGTGCTTGTATCATTAAAAAGGGTGTGAGCAAATGCTTTGTTGAAGATTTGTTTTTATTGCAACTTGCAGGAGTACTTATGTTCTTGATACATTCTTCAATGAATTTGACATATTATCTTAAGTATTAAACTTCTTTCATGATGGGTTGTTATCATTAAAGCTTAATAATTGCATATTTAGAAACAACAATGACGATCTTGAGTTTTAATATTGTAGTTGATTTCATAGTCCCATTAGACTTCAGCCACCATAGATCATTTTTTTTAATTCGCGAAGAAGAAATTTGGTAATTTCATTAATAAAGTAAAAGTGCTCAAATAGAGGGTAGGGGATGTACAACTAATAAAATGTTTCCTTTTGGAGTAAAGGAATCAAGGAAGCGAAAGGGAAATAAGAAATCGTTTTCTCAGCAAGTTCGAAATGAAAACGAAATTTCTAGGGAGGGGCCCTGACTGTTGCATCGTGAATTAGTGTTGTTATGTTCTATCTTCATTATGAATAGAACTAAATGTTGGTTTGAAATTGTCTAAAATTTATTTATGTTTCCATAGAACCCTGATGGGATCGACACAATGCATTGTCATATAATTGTTCATTGCTCCATATTAGATCAAATTACTTCAGCCAATACAATATTCAAGAACTACGAGACTATCGAACCATGCAAATGAGAAGAGGTGTTAAATCCAGCAAAGAAGAAGCAACCAAGATTCCGAGGAAAATTTTGTAATAGTAAATCCAAAAATATATATATACTGGGAAGTGTATATTTATCTGTAGACATTGGACTAAGTTATTTGCACCAAATCATTGAACATATTTCTCATAAAAACAGGTATAGGAGCTATAAACAAAAAACAAAAAAAGAATGCATACAATTATGTGTTGTTCCTCTAGTGGGACAACATGCAGGAGCCATCGAGATGCTCTTCAACATGCATACAAAACTCATTACCATTCTTTTTTAGGAAGTCCTTGCAGTATTATCCTCAGAAGTTCAATATTGGTTTCCGCAATCTCACTATATTGCAGAAGACCTGAGGCTACAAAGAAATAGGAGAGTGGTTCTGCAGTGGAATAATTCTTTGTCTTGAAGCAGGTCAAAAACACTCCTGCTCCTGATGTTGGTGACCTGGAGACATTGCAAGGCACCACTGAATTGTACAAATAATAGGGAAAAGGCCCTGATGAGAAGATTTTCCAATCTGGGGCCACCACTTCCAAGAGTGTGACATCCTGTAGCATCACTCCAATGACCCACCCCAGTAAGAAAGAAACCCAGAATTTTTCAAATGCAAGAGGACATAAAAACCCATCCTCGCGGTAAAATTGATAGGTCTCACAAGATTCCCATGAGGAAGAAGAGGAAAAATGTTGTAGGGAAAGTCTGAGAGACCAAAACGGAAAGTGAGGACACACCAAGAGACCACCTCCTCATAGTCGAAGACTTCAGGGGCACATCCTGAAAAAGCAATTCTAGAGGTTAAATTAATTCGTTCTAGGTAGGAGGGGACCAAGAGACCCCCTCCTTACAGGAAAATAGCTTAGTGACATAGGTTGCACGAGAAATTCCAGAGGCCCAGATTAGTCCGTTCCGGGTAGAAGGAGATGAGTAGTAGGAATATGCCTTGCACCAGTGGAAGTTTTGTTCCTCATCCCCTAGGATGTTAATTGTATATCCAGAGAACATGAGAGTGGTCCCACAATTGAATAATGATTTCCCTTGAAATATATCTCTGGGAGCATCAAGAGACCATTTCCTTACAGTGAAATACTTCCTCCTAGAATGGACTAATTTGGGCCTCTAGAATTCCTACTCTCGAGATGCAAAGAGGATATTGCGTTCAACATCAGTTTCTTTTCTAAAACCCCTTCCTTTGGTCTTGTCAGGGTTTCCATCGTCGAGTCGGGAAGTACCCCTTGTTATGGTTGATTTCAATTTGGGCACAGGAGTGGGAAAAATGTCTGTATTTCCATCATCCATCGTCATATCATCATCCATCAGGTCATCTTCTTCTAACTCGAAATTGGCCACGTCAACCTCTGCGCCAGCCATCAACGTAGACAAGCAGGATTTTTGAGCAGGTGAGGTTACCTTGGAATTATTTGTCTTGAAATATATATCTCGGTGCACCAAGGGACCATATCCTTTTTTTCTTTTGGGTGGAGGGAGATGAGTAGTAATAATATGCCCTGGAGCACTGGAACTTCTGGTCATCATGCCCGAAGGTGTTTACTATATCTAGACAAAACTGTTGTTGAACTGCTTCCATAAGTTAACAACAATCTATGTTTTCTCCAAATGATGTTTGAAATGAATATTCAGAAGGGATAATATAACCCTTCACAAATCTTGGTTTAATGTGTATCAATGGGATATCTCCTCGAGCCTTTCCCTGATCAATGACGATCTCCATGGTTCATGCATAATGAATTGTTACCATTAAAGCTTACTAATTGCATATTTACAAAAAAGTGTGAAGGTGGCAGTGACGACGAAGAGTGATTAAGGATTAGAGATTTTGGGAAGCCGCCAACTGGATGATGCACAAAAGAGATTGCATGATGCTTTAAATGAACACTTGGAAAGGATAACACAACCCTCCACAAATCTTGGTTTAATTCGTATTAATGACAATTTTTCTCCAACCTTTCAGACATTAATGGAAATCTTAATGGTTATTACATGATGATCTATTAGCATTAAATCTTAATAATCACATATCTAGAAAGAAGTGCGAAGGTGGCGGGGATGGCGAAGAGTGATTAAGCATTGCACATTTCGTCAACCCACCAACCCGCAAAAGAGATTCCAAGAAATGGTCAAGTATGGAAAGCGGTCGGTCGGGCTTCAAAATAGGGTCACAAGTTATACTCAGGAGACGTGAGGGGCTGATGGTCAAATTGTATGTCTCTGAAATTTTGACTGCAAAATGTGTAACACATAACATGGCACAATGACGGATTTCGGAAGTCAATTTGTATATCACGGAATTTCGGGTGTTGTTTGTAAGTCACAGAACAATGGAAGTGCAATGTTGATCAAGCCTGGATGGGAACTAGTGATGGAAATAGTGGCTAAGTATGAAATGGGGAAGCGGTTGGTCAAACGCGTGATATAAAAGCATGAGACATACTCGGAACAGGGCATATTGACAAGCTTGAAAATAGGGCCACAAGTTCTACTCAGGAGACGTGAGGGCCCGATGGTCAAAATGTATGTATCCCAACTTTTGATTGCAAAATGTGTAATGCGGAACAGGGGACAATGACAGACTTCGACGGTCAATTTTTATATTATATTATATAAAAGCATGAGACATTCGGAAAATGACTAAGTAACCAGAAAGGGAAATTAAAGGAGAAAAAGAAAGGGGAATTTGGTTGTCAATTTGTAGATCGGGGAAGTCTGGGTGTTGTTTGCAGGCAACGGAACAATGGAAATGCAATGTTGAGCCCACCTACCTGGGAACCCCTGATCCAAAAAGTTTGTTGAATATGGAACGGGGAAGCATTTGGCCGGACTCGTGATATAAAAGCATCAGTGGAAATATGAACACGTGAATATCCCAACCTCTGCACCTAGACATTTTTTGAAAAACGACTAAGTAACCAGATAGGGAGAGCAGAGGGAAAAAACAAAGGGGATGGAAATTTTCGGAAGTGGGAATTGGTGTAAGAAAGCCCCATTGATGGTCTTAACATTAACCATGAAGTGCATTAAACAGGTGAACATGCTCTTCAATCAAGGAATAGATAAAATGATTCATGCTTATAGTTTCCAAGATGTGTTTGCATAACAGAAGCATCGAAAAGCCACAAGAAAACCAATTTTGGGATGTTTAAGTAAAATTATTGTACTATCAACTTCATCGTAAGTATAACAACGACGAATTTGAATTTTAAGATGAATTTGAATTTTAAGACGAATTTTAATTTTAAGACGAATTTTAATTTTAATTTTTGTGGTTCATATGATAGTTCCATTAGATTTCACATATTATATATCATTTTATTTCAAAATATTTCTGAAGATGTCTTTTGGTAATTTCATCGATCAAGTAAAATTGCTAAAATGAGTCACATACTACATTTGCATCAAAGAGCTTATATTAAAAGGCAAAGCAAGTCCTGTATATTCTTTAAGATCATAGAAAAATTGCCAAGATCCTGAATGTATCATTAATTTTCCATAATGAATCATACAACCAAGAGACAAGTAAACACCAAATGTATTGAAAGTCAAGGCACAAGGCAACGCATGAACACATAAGGCGCCAAGTGAGATCCCACAGGGGTCCATAGAGAAGTACGCATCGACCTATGAATCAAACAATTTGATATAAAAAAAAACACGCATGGCATTGTTTTTGTCTTACATGTGGTATATGTTCCCATGGGAAAATAATCGGGTCCATGAGAACCCTGAACTACAACAGGAAAGCACATGAACAAAATTATGTCAAACACAAGACAACACAAAACCAATGGAGATTTGGCATTGTATCCCAACTATAACCAAACCCCCAAATGGACACCAAGAAAATTGTTTATTACTATCTTACCATGAAGCAAGATCAATATGGACATTTGCTTCTGATAGTGCCATGTTCTATCACTACGAGTTTTAACAATGCCAAATTTCCAATATTATTGGAAATTCCTGATGGTTTTGTTCAGAGGAGAAATTCATTTCGACGATTCAAAGGATGGGCTTGGTTTATTCATAGTTGGATACTTTGTATGGGGTTTTTCCTCATTCTTCCCATTTCTGGACTGAACAATATTATGCGCTTCCTATTCAATTTTCCATGGCACTGCAAAATTCTATTCATATCCTCATTGGGTGGCATGAACAGATGCATATGATATTTTTTTGTTTCCTGCCAATGCTTGATATCAATTTGTTTTTCCAGCTGATATGTAGTATTGCATTGTCCTCATTTAAGGTAAATTTGCTATGGACCCGAAAGTCACACAACATGTAGACATTGTTTTCCTTTTTCTATAGGTATACTTCATATGGAAATTTTGCTAACCCATGAAGCACATATTGTAACAAAGGCTGTCTAATTGTACAATGTATGATTGTGTTTCCGACGGTTTAGATGACAACATTGAGGCAATGTCTATATATGTAAGGGCATTTTTTACTACATCGTAGAAAATCAATTGTACCATCATTTACGAAAGCATAGGAAGAAGCAAGAGAGAGGCATTTGGCACATACAGGCTCGAAGGGGGTCGAGTATGCATTCGATGCAACCAAAACACCCTCAACCTGGGCATGTGAGCATAGTAGTTAATATATTGAACAATATAATATACAACTGCACAACAAAAAAAAAGTTGCAGAAAATTGGTGAAGGCAATTTGTATGAGCAAAGTGAGGATGAAATTGTAGATGTATACGCAGAACATTTGTCGAGCTAGTTAGTTTCTTGAGATCCTGTACTATGTTTGTTCTCAATTCTGTTACAAATGTTGCTTGGGTTGTGCGAAAGATATTTTGTTTAACATCTTTTTTCTTTGTTATATTTTTGAAGAGCATAAGTGGAAATTTCCCTTTATGCAATTGTTGTTCCATTGAGGAAAACAAATTTGAATAGGTGTCGAACAATTGTAGCTGCAACATGGAACAGTGAAATAATTGTGCAACATAACTGAGATACATGGACATGTGAAAGTAAAGGACAAAACTGGATATGGATAACAGTACCATTTCCTTGTCACTGTCTGAATCTCCATATTTTATACAAAGAATGTGTTGTGAACCAAGTTTTCTCGCGAGTGTGACAACTGCACCAATGGCTCTGACTGAGTAAGTGTTGTTGCTCTGTGAAAGTTGGATGATTGTTGTGTCCGGTACGAAATGATATTATGAACAAATCATGGGAATTTTTTCCACAATACTTGTTTCGTTGAGCGATATAATCCGATCACAATCACCACGGTCATATACTATTTTGGGAAATATATTAAAATTTGTAATGGATATCCCATTACCTAGAAATATTTTTTTTGCATGTTTCTGGACAAGTTGTGTAGGGATAGTCAGTGTGACTGTCATCAAGGATTCGTTGTATGTCATGTCAACACGCATAATGGATCTAGTTTTGTTTTCCTTTTCCAAGTAGGTACTATATACGACCATTATGTCCCTGACGAACACTTGTCCATTTCAGTGGTTGTTCAAGCCCTCTATTGATATTATTTTGGGCTTTATAAGTTTAGACCTAGTGACATTTTTTTAATAGGAAAAGTAATGTGAATGGTAGTCTGCATTATTTTTTTGTTTTATTTTTTCCTATCATAAATTTACAAGTAGACGCACAACTTGGATGAAGTATGGAGGCCATAGTTTTGAAACCAGACCTCTCAGTCTGCGTAACTTGCGTTATTTTCGGTGTCTCACTTGAACTCATTGATACTTCTTGTGAACTACAAAGTATGTGTTGTAGATGAAATCAACATATTTATCATGGCATAGATGAATAAATAGCTCAGGGTATTTTTTTGGTAAACATATGAGGAACACAATGTATGAATATTTACCTTTGGCCTTGTCGTTTTGTTGATGTTTGCGAAGATTGATTGCTCATGCCCATGTCACTAGTCCAACGTTTTCTGATGCAAGAATGTGTAGATGAACATCAGAAGGAATAAATAAGAATATGCATTGTATATTTTCCATAATTGTTTTGAATGTCACATACAGGATCAAAGGAGATGGAATATGAAATAGGGTTTCAAGGGATACTCAGGAAACATGAGGACCCAACGGTAAAATTGTATGTCTCATATTTTTTTACTGCAAAAATGTGTAACATGGAATAGGGCATGATGGGGAGGTACATCGGCTAATCTGTATATCGCAGAACCTCTAAAGGTAGAGGCACAATCTTGAACCCGCCAGCCCGGGAACCCACGATCGAAAAAGTGGCTAAGTATGGAATGAGGAAACCATCGGTCGGAGTCATGATATAGAAGGATGAGCATAAATGTGAACCTATGAGTCCTCCAACCCATGCACATAGACATTTTTGGAAAGATGACTAAGTAAGGAAACCAGAAAGAGAAAGTAGAGGAGAAAAACAAAGGGGAATTTGGTTAATCATAGAAGAGGGAAAAAAAAGGTATAATAGAAAGTGGGAAAATAGAAATGGGGAGGACAATGGTTGGATGTGGTAAGTCTAAAAAAAGGCCCATTATTTCCAAATCATCATTTTCTAGTCCAATATTATATGCACACACTTGTTTTGTGTGTTTGATTTACTATCACAGTTGGTATACCTTTTCGAAGATTGTACTTTAGCCCCCTCTATTGTGGAATATAAGAATTCATCTTCTTGTCCAACTAATCTATTTATTTCAATGTAGCAACATAGAAAATACAGTGGACATGAAGGTAAGTTAGTATTTATAAAGAAATGTAAAAAAAGAAATACAGTTCTATTTATTTCAATGTAGCAGCACAGAGGATAAAATTCACATGAGGATAAGTTACTATGTAGGAAGATACGTAGTATCTACATACATTAAATTAGGTGCAAAGCAATAGAACAAATATACAGACAATAAATGAAATACTAAACAATGGAATTTGAAATAAGAGTATAAACATGCACCTTTGTATCTCCTCTTCTATATTTGCGGCAAAGAGTCCCTCGCCTTCTCCATTTATTATGTTTGTTTAAATCTAGCAATGTATAAAAATATAATGGACATGAAGGTAAGTTGGCATGCAGGAAGACATGTAAAAAAATAAATAGATTTTGATTTATTTCAACGTAGCAGCACAAAGAACACAATCGACATGAAGATAAGTTATTATGTAGGAATATACACAGTATCTACATACAATAAATTAAGTGCAAAGAAGTAGAACACATATACAAACAATAAATGAAATACAAAACAATGGAATATGAAATAAGAGTACAAGAATGCACATGTGTATCTCCTCTTCTACATTTGTGGTAAAGACTCCTTTGTCTTCTCCATTTATTATGTTTGTTTTAATGTGGGAACGCACAAAATACAATGAACATGAATGGAAGATGGTATGCAGGGGAGAACAAGTAATGTGTACATACAGTAAACGAGAATCAAAGGAATAGAATAAAAGAGAGTTAGAAACATGAACCTTTTCTTTTCTTTATCCATGGTTGTAATTATATAGAATTTTTCCTATCCAAAATATATTACAAGCCAGAAAATATTAAGAAATTGCATGGTCATAGCTGAATGATTTTCGTTTTCTGCGACAAAGTATGGAAATATAATTTTGCAATATCTTTGATGTATATCTCATATTTCAAGTACAAGAAAAATTGTATTGTCGTCAGACCAGTCTGTGTACATGATAAAGAGGTTGTATTGTGATATGGCCACATTTCACCATATATGGTTAATAAGTGTTGTTGGCCCTCGACCAAGTTTTGAGGATCCTTGTTCATGTATGACCTACTTTTGGGACTTCGACAGACTGTCGAAGGCGAAGCGGATATCGCGGGATTTCGACTCCTTTTTAGGTCTTTTTGAGTTTTGTGCTATGTAACAGGTATGGGAATGTCGGCCCATGGGTTTACCCATGTTTAGGCCCATTTTTTAATATATAAATAGATGTCTAGGCAATGTAAGAAGGAGGTGTGTATAAGACGATATAGGCATCTGTATGATGAGGTGCTAAGTGCAAGTGATAGTTGTATATGCTCTATGCATGCTATGTGAGACTTGCAAGGATAAGTGTGAGTGATTGTAAGAGATTGAGTAGAAGCTTTTTGTTGTAACCTAACTCGGGGAAGGAGGATCTGGCAAGGTGCGCGCGGGCCTCATGTCCTATGTAGAGTAGGATCTTGTGGCTATATGCATGTAGAAGATTGACAGAAGATAATAAAAAAGAATAAGAGTTGGTGGACGTAGCCTCGGGATGGGGGTGAATCACATATATCCTATGTTGTGGTTGCTTTGTGCTTTATGGTTGTTCTCTTGTTTATGTGATTAAATTATTAGTGCACTAATATATGCTTAAAAGAATATAATATGATAGCTTAGTGTTGAATAATGTGAATGAATGCTAGATATAATCTATGTTGATGTGCTTAGTGCCTGAATCTATCGAATCTGTGTGAATATTGCGATGCTCTGTAATTAGGGTTTTATCTGCAAAGTAGATACTGGTTAAATACTGATAAACTGTAACTGCTAAGTTCTCTGTAAAGGTGTTGTAATCACATATATGTGTCCCAGCTAAGGTTGTATACATCCATGTCCTGCAACCACCCCTGCCTCTACCTCAGGTGAGACTTCATCTGCTTCGTAGGTGTTTCCGAAAGCGCTGATATTTAGGGTTTTGTTCATGCACTCTTGAGCGTTGAACCCTGGATCTGCCCCTGTGCCAACAAATGGTTCTTTTTCCGGTACCTACAACTGTGATTGTTGGGAACTGAAGAAAAGAAATATGTGTGCATAGATCTATTTCTTTAATGTGCATTAGTCTACTTGACTTGTGAAGCTCTGTGCTAAGAAGAAAAGTCAGATCTGAAGAAAATAGGTAAGTTCTTAAAGCTTTGTTCTCTGAGAAAGGTAAGAACAGTGAAACTTTGTGTTTGAAAAGGTAAGATAAGTGGAAATTTTTGTTTCAAAAGAATGGATCTAGGTATGTTTGATAAATTTTGTCTTAGTTTGAAAAGTAGGGCACAACTAAATGAAAGAAGGTTTGATATGAGTAGATCTGATAGAAATAATGGAAGATATGTTATTCCTATGCATAGAAAGAATGTTTGGACTAACAAATGGATGCAGGAACCTAGAAATAATTTTTTGTAGGATAACTACTATGATCCTAGTGCTCAGTATAGGAAAGGTTGGGGATCATTTCAAAGAAAGAGAGGATTAACCTTTTGTTATAATTGCAGAAGACTGGGACATCTTGCTAAGGAATTGCCTGGTAAAATACCTAGTTGTCAAGCTATGGACCATGAAGTTTTGGATTGCCCTAGAATGATTGTTAAAGTTGAAAGAATGAATATGAGACAAGAAAACCCTGAGAAAAATCAAGAAACTGAGATCATGGCAGAACCTTAGAAAGAATCAGAGAATGTATTTCTACAAATGAAAGAAATCTTGAATGATCACAGAAATATCAACTTATCAGAGAGATTCAAAGAAAAAGAATGCATAGAAACAAGAATAGGAGACTTCGACATTGACTGTTTTCTGGATGAGGAAACATGGGTGAATATCATGATAGAAAGAACTTTGGAAACTTTAGGAAATATTTCTATGATTCCTTCATTACGAGGAATAAGATTATTTAGAGGAAAGTTGATAACCCTATGTGGAAGACTCACTCAGATATCTATGAATTCTCATGGAACTTCAACAAAAGAAGATTTTGAGGTTGTTAAATTTATTGAGAACAACACGTCATTTGCTATATTAATAGGAAAAACTTGGATTGAGAAAGATCAGGCCAGAAGAAAAGAAGGGGAAATCTTAGAACAAAAGAAGCAAGAACTAAAAGATTTCATGACTAGGAGGATAACGCACTTGATTGAAGAACAAGAGAACGTATCAAAGCTACTCATAACCATAAAATTGGATGTCGAAGTTGAAAGAACACAAGAAGACTCACCAAAGAGTGGAGCACCTACCCCAAACAGAGAAGAAGTATTACTCTCTAACCCTATGAAAGACCATGAACAACACAAAGTTACTATGCTAAAAGGAGATAAGAATCAGAATGGAAAGAGGAATATCGATATAAAGATTACAAGGGAGAAGGATAGAAATATCAGTAAGAAGAGAGAAAAGATAGAAAAGTTGCAGAAGGTTCCAGAAGGGACTTCGCAGAAGGAAGGTTTGCAAAACTGGAACTTCGTTGGGATATCAGAACAGCTCAACCTGGCACTTCGCCATGATGAAGCAATATAGCCGTTGAGATAATTATAACCGTTAGCCCGACGCCCTGAACAATTGGAACAACAGTTATGGCCTGAAATCTTTCCATCAGACTATTGGGACCGCGCTGCAACGGACAAAACCACATTGATGAAGGCCTCCTGTCCATTGGAGATATTTGTTACCTCATGTCTACTTATTCTGTCGACTGTTGCACTGAGAACACTTTTTCCAATTGTATCCAGGCCAACCCATTACTACCGCGCTATGTTTATTGAGTTCGACACCTGTTCTATTTATTTGAGCACTCATTCATCCACCTAAGTTATTTGATCTAAGAGTGCATGTCAAACAAGCTCAGCGTTGCAGATAAAATCGTCGAAGAAGTTATAATCGACCTTATGGATGAGAAGGTGATGTCCGTCAAAATTCAATCCTCATCGACGAGAGCAGTACAAGCCTCCCCATCGTCTGCTCGCGAATCTGGACCATCGCAACCTGCAACAGAGAAAAGAACCAAGCATCAATACAACTTGGTGAACACAAAGTTAATCCCAACCATCCTTCCCGACTACATCCCACCTTTGGCTGGCACGGTGAGTCATGATAGTGTCCCGAGAGAATTTGATTACACCATGGTTACTGTGTACCTCCCGAAGGGGATACATGGAGTAAAACACATCAGGATAAGATCGCGGCATTGAAGTTCAGTGACTTCAACCTAGGGGATCGCAAGAACTACTTTATGCTCACTCCTTACAAGTACTTGACTAAGATGAAGGGGAAGAACTCAAGGATAATCCCCTAGCCATGGACTATGAGCCTCGTGCAGTCCACTATCTTGAACGTAATGAAGATACCACACTTTGGAAGGCACCAGGAGGTTAACGCGTGTGTTAAGCTCCTGCTATCATGTTACCATGGAGGATATCTATGGCTAGACAGACGCATCACAGTCGACCCAACACTGATCCATAGGATCATTGGATTGAGCATGCAGGGACCAGACCCGCAAGACTTCTACCCAGGGAAGGTTGCAAATCACGCCCTAGCACAGAGGATTAAGGATACCTATGGCAATGTATAAAAGGGGACGTGAGGCTACAAGGTAGCCTCCATCCATAATGGTGCAGTGCGCCTAGCCTACCAGTTGATCGCAGGGAATCTTGTGAGAAAGAATAGACCTACACAGGTCACATAATTCATTGTTGACCTCGCCGAGAAATGTGTAGAAGGACTCCAGATGAACCGGATGAAGTACTTAGTCAACCAGTTAGAATTGGATTGACACAAAGCTCAATATCAGGGCTATGAGTTCCACTTTACCTGACTCGTGACCCTTATCATGTTTATAGCTTGGGATATGCCGAAAGGTGCAACCTTCCCTAACATTGAGTCGTTTGAACCTCTCGTTGTGAAGTTAACCACTCTCTGATACTCGAGCAATATGGGAAAACAATGGCAATCAAACGTAGTATTCCATACATACTATGTGCATTTGAATAGGGCCATCGAAGATGTCCCTCGCATGACACCAAACACCTTGCACCGGTTCAGACCTCTCATGAAGTTCTGCATAGATCAACACTTCATTTATATCACTGCGCGAGAAGACAATCATAAAGAAGATCTTCAGTCATACTATAAGCTCACAGAGGAGGACATCGAGGAAATAACCAAGGACTGGTCTACAGAGCTCTTGATCCCTACTGACCCTATAGAAATGTCTGATCTCGAACTAATTGGAAACTCAAAGGATACTCACAAGGAACACGACACACCTGGAATCAACAGAAGGAAGAAGACCGAAGAAGTACAAAACCTGAGCATCAAATCAGATGAAACTTCTTCAGTATCACCTGGACGAGGAGGTGATGACGAAGTATATAGAGAAGAGACCAATGGCAAAGAATATCAGCAGAAGCAAGGAGAAGTAAGACCGCCTAAGGATCTTGTTGATGAGATTGATCCCTCAAAGAAAAGAAAAGTTTCCCCCACGAAACCTACCTCACGAAAGAAGTCAAGAGCGAGCAAATCCATGATCTGAATCGTACTCATAGTCGATGAATTCAACTTCATCATCGCCACTGTAGTAGATGCCTCACAGGACGTCTTGCAGAAAAATGAAGCCAAGCAAGAAGAGATGTATGACATAATCGAGGTTGAACTCAGAGGGGTATAGCAGGCCCTTCAATCCAAATGTGCAGTATCCACTACACCCCCACCATCAGAAGAATCGGAGTTGGGAGATGAGCCTACCCAACTCCGTAGACTAGCTGATGCGACTGAAGCTCACCTTCATCACACATAGGAAGAAACAGAACAAGCCACAGAGGCCCTAAATAAAGTGAAAACAGTAGTCATAGAGCAACGTCGAGTTACACCACAAGAAAAGGTTTCTCTCCAAAAAACGTTTGAAGAGGAGAAAGCACAAATCTAGAAAGAGAAAGATCAATTGCTCGCAGAACAGCTCGGAGTCAAAGAATCAGTCAACAGAGCACTTCGCTCTATGACAAGCTTAGAGAAAAAAGTGGAAGAACCAATAGAGAATCAAGTAGCGCAGCTTGCAGAAGCTATCCAATAGCTTCAATAGGGAATCACATATCTTGAGCTACAAACAGTGCCCATCACTCCGCAGGATATACAAAATCAAAGAGAAGCAACTGATTGAAGTGCAGTTGAGAGAATCAAGACCCTCACCATGGAATGTAAACAAATAATTGATCGCAGTGCCCAGACTTATGAGTGAATCACTGAGGATCCTGAATTGAAGGCACTGGAGTCACAACTCTAGGAGGCAAAGCAACAAGCAAAAATAGTACAGGCGCAGTTGAATCCCCTATCCACAATTGAAAGGATGAAGCAATCCTAAGAACATTGCACTGCTCAACAGCAGGTCCACACCATTCCTAGAAAAGTCATGGAAGTAACTCAGAGGCTCCAACTAAAATAGGACAAGGATTTCCAACTATTTGCGGAGATTGAAGGCCAAGGAGAAGAACTGAAGAAAGTTGGCACTGCAGCTGAACAATGTTTGGAGGGACCTGTCAACGAAGTCGTTATCGAAGAG
>SNQJ01S0015701.1:163608-184765 GCA_010110895.2 Picea sitchensis | reverse complement strand
ACCATCACCTAAGAACATTCTAGAGGAGGAATCTTCTAGAAATAGAACCTTCTAAGAAGTCCTCTTACATTTATTATATCTAATTATCCATTTATTATATCTAACTACCATAGTGGGCCTTATTTAATAATATAGTGGACCTATTCCACCTTACATTGAATGGCCTCCACTATTATCACTATGGGCCCTCTGAGCCCCCCCACTACCTCTCTAGCTACCTTACATTTGAGGATCCTTGGTCATGTTTGACCTACTTTTGGGACTTCGACAGGCTGTCGAAGGCAGAGCGCAAGTCGAAGCAGAGATCGCGGGATTTTGACCCCTTTTTAGGGATTTTTGGGTTTTGGGCTATGTAACGGGTATGGGAATGTCGGCCCATGGGTTTACCCATGTTTAGGCCATTTTTGTAATATATAAATAGATGTCTAGGCGATGTAAGAAGGAGGTGTGTATAAGACGATATAGGCATCTGTGTGATGAGGTGTTAAGTGCAAGTGATAGTTGTATATGCTTTGTGCATGATGTGTGAAACTTGCAAGGCTAAGTGCAAGTGACTGTAAGATATTGAGTAGAAGCTCTGTGTTGTAACCTAACTCAGGGAAGGAGGATCTGGCGAGGTGCATGCGGATCTCCTGTCATATGCGGAGTATGATCTTGTGGCTCTATGCATGTATAATATAATGAAGAAGAAGAAGATTTGGTGGGCGTAGCCCCAGGCTGGGGGTGGACCACGTATATCCTATGTTGTGGTTTCTTTGTGCTTTATGGTTTTTCTCTTGTTTATGTGATTAAATTCTTAGTGCACTGATATATGCTTAGAAGAATCTAATATGATAGCTTAGTGTTGAATAATGTGAATGAATGCTAGATATAATCTATGTTGATGTGCTTAGTGCTTGAATATATCGGATCTGTGTGAATACTACGATTCTCTGTAATTAGGGTTTTATCTGCGAAGTAGATACTGATTAAATATTGATGAACTGTAACTTCTAAGTGCTCTGTAAAGGTGTTCTAATTATAGATCTATTTCCTAGCTAAGGTTGCATACATCTAAGTCCTGCAACCCCTCTACCTCGAGTGAGACTTACTCTGCTTCGCAGGTGATGTCGAAAGGGCTGGTAGTTAGGGATTTTTTGGTGCGCTCTTGAGCATTGAACCCTTGGTCTACCCCTGTGCCAACAAGTGTGTTTTGCACATGTTTTATCTTAACCAAAAGAAAGAGGACATTGTAATTGCACATGTAGTTGTCCAATTATTTGTTATGCAACTATTTTGTAGCATGTCAACACTGAAGTATCCTAGAATGACAATCGTTTCATCCAAATGTAAATGGTGCGATGCATTTGAGAACACATTCATTATGTTAGCAATGTTTAATGTGAAGCAGCATAGAAACTGAATATTGCAATTTGCAATCCACGGAACACCACTCTTGCTAGAACCATCTTAGTATATGTTTCCTCTACAAGAACATTTTGCAAAGGCATGTAGGTATGGTTCAGAGTTAAGAGAAAAAATTAGAGGAAAATTTAAGAGAAGGATGGAAAGATATGTCAATTTTGTGCAATTTTGTTGCAGCCCAGGCACGATTGTATCATACCTATCCCTTCTACACCTACATGCAGTTTTCTTCTACAAGAACATCCTGCAAAGGCAACAAGCTTGACATCGTATTTTTCATTCGAAAGACACGGGTTCAATTCCTGTATGGGATAGGCAGGCACGAGATAGGCGTTAGATCTCGACTTCACCACACACAACAAAGGACCGAAATTTTCAATGCTATAAAAAATGACAGTTGGACTTGTGCACACGACACTGGCATGGACATGGTGCAGAGTCCTGGGAAAAAATCGAAGGAAAATTGAAGAGTAGGAGGAAAATATATGCCAACCTCTATGCAAAGTCTGGAGAACAAGAACGATGAATAAATACTTAAACATTCTTGCTTGCAAAATGAAAACAACGAATAGTAAACAACGGACACGAATGAAAGTATATTATTGAAACTTACTCGTTAATGATGAATGACAAAACCGCAGGTCCACTTGCGGATGCAAGACCTAAACACCGCAAAGTGCAGAAAAACAACTCCAACTATTGGTTCAGGACCCCAACCTTGCAAAGTCAAAGAAAACAAAAGAAAACAACAAGCAACAAACCAGCAAGAAAGCGCGAACCTGCCCAAATGCAGTTGCAGAACCTCAAACTCGAAAACTTGAACAAACAACAACAAGCAACAACTGACGAACCAACGAACAAGAAACAACCACTGAACCAGTAAACAACACATGTATCTTCAATGATTACCAAATTGCATCCCAAGCACAGAAGAAATATGACACATATTACGACCATGCAAGTAGAAATAATTAAACATTCTTACTTGCAAACTACAAACAATAAACAACAAAGAACGAATACAAATGAAATTATGGCATCAAAACTTACTCTGCAACGATGAATGACAAAAGAGCAAGTCGAATTGTGGGTGCAATACCTTAACCCCGCAAAGTAAAACAAACAGCTCCAACTGCCGATGCAGGACCCCAACCCTACAAAGTTGAAGAAAACAAAAGCAAGCAACAAGTACCAACAGGTCCAACTGCAGGTGCAGGTCCTCAACCTTGCAAATTTGAATCAAATAACAACAAGCAACAACCGACGAACCATCAAACCAATGAACAAGAAGCAACCACTAAACCAGTAAACAATATATGTATCTTCAACGATGACTAAATTGCATTCCAAGCATCGAATAAGTATGAAACATACGATGGCTATGCAACTAGCGGTGGACAACAATATTGTCCAAATTCACTGCAACATTGTATGAAAAAATTCGACGAAAAATGTACTGTGAGAAGCCTATTTAGGTAAACATTTAAGGTTGTCAGGTTGTTCAAGGGCCTCGCGGTATGCAAACATTTAAGTTGTCAGGCTTGTTTAAGGGCCTCACGCTATGTAAACATTTAAGCTTTCAGACCTATTCAAGTACCTCAAAAAGAGTGTCAATGCTCTAAAACTTCGGTATGTAAACATTTCAATACAAATAGAAATAATAAAAACATTTAAAAACAACATCGATGCTCAGAACTTTCGGTATGTAAACATTTCAGTAAAAATTTAATAAAAATTAAAAAAGAGCGTCTAAGCTCAAAACTTTGGATATATAAACATTTACAGCATTGGCAACAACAAAGATGGCAATAAGACCTCCAATATATTCTCTAATGAGATGATGACATATAAGGATTTTTTTATTATATAAAAAATCATGTTTTTACTTGTATTGTTCGAACAATACAGATGATGTGAAAATGTATAGTCAAAAGAAATATTAATATGAAGTCAACGAATTATCGATCACTATAGTCCCTATGTGCCTTCAACATGAACTAATAATATGAAAAAAGAAATTTAATAAATTATATAAAACTAAAGAATGTATAAAAGAAAATGAATCATAACAAAACAAAACAATATATAAAAATAATATGATAAAAAAGAAGCTAGTGGATTATATAAAAATAAAGAATGTATAAAAGAAAATCAATAGTTTTATTGATTATATGTTTCATAGAATATAATATAATCATCAATATATATTAAATAATGAATACATTTTTTATGGTTTTTCATTTATAAGCTAGTGAGAATGTGCTATTAAATTGTTTTTTGTAAGAGTAGGTGAGACTTAGCCTATGGGAAGATTTTAATTTTTTTACAAAGCATTTGGCAAAAAAATATAATAACAACCGGATTTTCATGTAAATACGTTGAAAATTAATTAATAAGCTATCTAAGCTAGTGTAATTTTCCATGGTGGGTTTGTTCAATTATATGATGTGTTTACGCTTTATTTTAAATGGTGTGCGCTTTAAGATTTAAATTACAACTATATAATTTGCGAGCATCTCCCTCTCTTTTAATAATATAATAATTTGCTAGCATGTCCCTCTCTTTTTGTTAGCATGTCCTTTTTCTTTTTTTTTTAATAAGAAAATTGTCTTTTATATATTTATATTTATATAAATAAGTTCACAATACAGTTATAACACTGATATTTAGGTCTCTTCCTATTACTCATAAAAATAAAGATCTTTTCTGGAATAGCCAAAACACAATAAACTTTACACATAGTAATAAAAGTCCATCGCCATAGATATGATACAAAAAACTTATTGTCCTTAACAATCTTGCTATCACCGATAGAATTCAAACTGATAAAAGGAGACCATTAAAAAAGGTTGATAGTGATAGAAGGCCCCTCATTGCCCTCGTTCCAGTGGCGAAACACAAGCTTTCCTTCTGGACTGTTGAGAGCCAATTTTGAAAGAGTATGTGCCTCCATATTTAGTTCCATATAGACGTGTGTGAAGAATATTTATTTAAAATCTTATTTCATCGAACTTATGCCTTCCATCCAACCGATCAAGGAGGCGACTTGCAGCTTGCCTCTATCCTTTAGCCAATATATGATTATCTTAGAGTCTCCAATGACCTTGATCACTTCAAGCTTGAGCCTCTGCGCCAGATAAAGAGTCACCCATGCACCAATCAATTCTTCTCTCGTATTAGTCCCCTAGCCGCAGGTTAAAGTCCACTTGATTACCCTTTGAGCATTGATTTTGATTAAACCACCTGCCCCACACTCATGCACCCTAGAGAGAGTTGCTCCATCAAACCAGCATACACTTGTATTCAGAAGACAAGGAGGCTATATAATTTGCTTCTTGATTTTTTTGCTAACCTCCACCAGTGACAACAGAGATTTGACCTTAGCTGTCACCGAAAATACCGATGCTTTGTGCCCTTCAAATGTAACCAGGTAGGGATGTATCCTTCCTGAGCCAATACTCATAGCTGGAACTGAGACAGACTCCTTCCCATATGGAATGGATATTAAGTTCAGAGTATAATCGGTTCCAAGCCTCCCGACTAAAGCAACAAGTAACAAAAACATGATTAACTGACTCAGCTTCCTCTTGACATAAAACACAGATGTTTGTCCCCTCCCACCCCTTCCTCTGAACATTATCCCAGGTGAGAATCCTATTCTCCAGTGATAGCTAGAGAAAGAGATTAATTTTTGGACTAAGATCCCATTTCCAAAGGTGCTTGCGCCAGCCCTCCACTAGAATGGGTCAAAACGTTTTTGCAAGAGCGAGATAAAAAAAAATTGCAAAGATTATGCCTGAGGAATCACCACCCACCCAACACAGCTCATCACTTTTGTTACATAATTGAATCCCTGCAAAACACAGGGCTTTCCGAAAAACCTCTCATTCAATAGCTAAGTTCCCAACTAAGCCAAGATCTACACTTGATTTGCAATAGGTACTATTAAATCCCACCCTATCGAGTCCTCTCACTTGGTAAAGATATAAGACAAAGTTCCTTCTCAACTCAGCTCACAGTTCACTGGATAGAAAAGATAAATTCCCCGCCCCTAAAATGTGATCAAGACCGACCTATACATAGTGCCCAGAACCTGCTTTCCATCAAAGCCAATGAGTTAAAAGGTGTAAAGATTTTAGCAAGATCTTCCAAGTTTGAGATGCCGACAGGTTGAATGAAGAAGCTTCCCGAAACCAAGTGATAGTTGAGCTATTTGGAATATATTTATCCTTGACAACTTTGCTCCAAATCCCCTCCTTTGTTAAAACTCTCCAGAGAGAGTTGGTAGCCAGGGCCCTGTTAAAAAGGTGAATATTTCGAATGCCCCATCCTCCCAGGTGATTTGGTCTCAATAAATGAATCCCACTGAAGAGGTGAATATGATCCTTACTCTCTAAACTAGACCAAAAACATTTAAACATCATACTACAGATTTTATGTAAAATAGAATTTGGAATAGCTGCCAATGCCATCCAGTAAACAACCTGACCCTTAAGCATCGATTTTACAAGAGTAAAGCATCCCCCAAGAGACAACCATCTATTACACCACCACCCGATTTGATCTTGAAATTTTGTTAGGAGCCATCACCAATCCTCAGGTTGTATGCTTTTGCCTTTAAATAATAGCCAAGGTACCGAAAGCCTTTGGCCAGGTCCTCAAACCCATAAGGAAAGAGTGCCTTTAATATTTCAAGATCAACATCAAGGATTCCAGAGTGATCAAATATATATTTTGACCAGTTAATACTCAAACCCGAATCTCTACAGAAAGATGTTAAAATTTTGTTTATCTCAGTCCACTCCTCCATTGATGCCTTTGAAATAATTAAAACATCATAAAAAAAAACCAGATGCAAAATCTTGACAATTCTTGAAACCTTGACCCCTGTAAACTTCCCATCACCCAATCCTTTCTTTAGAAGATGGTTAAGGTCTTCCATAACAAGAATAAATAATAAGGGTGATAGAGGACAACCTTGGCACAAGCCTCTTCCTCTTTTGAACACCTTGGCAGTCTCCCCATTGATCAAGACCACGAAATTGGCACTGGTCACACAACCAAGTATCTAGTTTGTAAAATTAATACTAAAACCTGATTGGATCATAATCATGTGAAGAAAATCCCAATTTACACAGTCATAAGATTTCTTGATATCTAACTTCAGAATCAGGGATTTTGACTTCTTAGCCTTTATATTGTGGATACACTCTTGTGTTGTTCCAATCACGTCCAAAATTTGCCTCCCTTTGACGAAACTTAATTGTTCCTCCGACAATGGCTGAGACAAGATAGGTTTAATCATATTTTCTATGATGTTAGTAATCATCTTGTAGCAAAGATTGCACAGGGCTATCGGTTTGTAATCTCCGAAGGAGATAGGTTTATTAACCTTTGGAATCAATGTTAAAAATGTAGCATTTAAAGAATTTTTAACTGCTCCCCTAAGTCTTGAGTCCGCTACCAACTCTAGCAAGTCATCACCCATAAGATCAAAGAAGTAAAGGTAAAACTCCATTGTCCATCCATCAGGCCCCGGGATTTTATCTTTGGAAAAATCTTTAAGGACCTCCCATAGCTCCTGCTTAGTACACGTTCTTTCCAGAAATGTTGTGTCCTCTGCATTAACCAAACAGCCAAAGAGACCGGATGTATTTACCTGATATTCAATGTACTCCTCTTCCGACTTGCTATAGAGAAACTTATAGAATTTTATAGATTTAGACATAATGGCCTCCACACTAGTATGCACATGTCCTTCTTCATCACAAATCTCCCAAATTTGTTTTTTGTTCCTCCTATAACTTGCGAAATTATAAAAAAAATTGGTGTTTTTGTCACCCAACTTTAACCACACCGCTTTGCTCCTAAGTCTCCATTTTTCCTCTTCTTCTCTAAGTAATTTGTCCCTCTCTGCCTCTAGGATCTTGATATTATTCTCTGTAGCATTCAAACCTGGTTCCTGAGCCTCCTGTAGAAGAAGACCAATCAATAACTCTTCAAGGTGCTTTAATTTTTCTTCCTAAACTCTAATGTGTTCTTTGGACCATGTTTTCAATTGAATCTTTAAATATTTCATCGTAATTATGAATCTTTGTTGAACATCACTTTCTATAAGGTAAGTTGGTTCATTCCAAATGGTTTTTGCAATAATCGCAACCTCAGGCTCTGAAATCCTAGTGACTAGTATCTCTGATAGTATGGACTAGTGACTCCAGAACAATCCCTAACTCGCTATCCCCCAAATACGATTCCTGACAACCCGACTATAAACTGTCCTTTGTATCAAAAGATGGTTTAGGGAAAACCCTTCTAGGAGGATCTGAAGGTATATAATCACTCCTCACTGGTAATGTTAGCACCAGAAGTCACCCCTGGATTGCAACAGGGATGATCCTGATACCCATCTGTTTTATGTCACAAAGAGTAATTAAGGGTGGTCAAATGGTCGCAGACCCCAAAGAATATCACTTTAACTCAGAAAACTAGACCAGAAATGCACAGGGAAGTGAGGGCCATAACTAACTTTAGTCAGCGGGTTGATTTTAAAAGGCGAGCAGGGGGGAGACTTGATGAGAAAACAAAAACAAGGTTGTTATGGGCATCCAACCTTCCAACAGCTTGAAGAAGATAAACCCAGGTTCGATGATGATTTCTAGCCCATGTTTCAAACACTGAAATGTGCCTATAAAGGACACAGTTCCAACAGCATGATGATCAAACTTCCATCACCGAGCAGCCGCAACGACTCGACTGGATCCTCCAATTCTGAGCCATTCAATGTAAGGGAGAAAAAGGCAACACAGAAAACTGGTTAAAACCGGTGAAACATTGTAGTGATCAAACCTACATCATCCTACAATATTACAACCATCGACTAGATCCTCCAATTCTGAGTGTTTTAAAAAAGTGTTTACAAAGAGATGGAAAGAGGAAACTGACTTCTATTAATCTGAAAGTCTCAAATCAAAATATATAACTAGGCACAACTCTGGTGTTAAAACATATTACAAAATGGGAGCTCTGCTCAACCAAAATACCCTTACAAAAATGACAGAACTCCATACTTATACTCAAATTTTGCTTCTGCAACAGAGGCGTGCTTGAGTTAATGCATTGAAGGAATTACATATGCATGCTTCCTGACAAACTGTGCATGCATTCTTCTGTCAGATGCAAGCTCTGCCAGATGCAAGAGCACTTCAAAACGGACCTGCAGATGAGTTGACTGGCTGACAATCCTTTTCTAGGATTTCCATTCATGGTGGAAACGATGTTCAACCGCCACCACCTACCTCAATAACTTCTTCATCGGGATCAGAGAAGGCCTGAGTCAAAACTGCAACTGGGAGATGTGGCAACCTCTGCATCCTACCACCTGGAGCTAAGTTGGATGCCTGTAGGGATGGCTAAGAAGTGGACGTGGACGAGGTTTTGGCGGGGCGATGGCATGATGGGAAGGCTACTGGGTTGTGTGATGGCCATGCAGAGGAAACACTGAGACTGGGAAGAAGTTGTGGGGTCGACATGACGGGAGATAAGTTGTAAGAGGATGGAGGTGATATGGAACGATATGGCACATGTGGCGAGAGATGAGAGGAGAGATGCGACAGGAGGAATGGTGAATGGAGGACAGGTGTGAGGAAGAGAAAGCTATAGGGGAATTGGATATGTGATGGGTAGAGGAGAGAGATGGAGTGGGGCACATCTACCGGTGGAACATAGGGGCCACATGTCAACCTGGGATAGGATTGGGGGCCGTGAAAAGTGGTTTGAACTTCCCCTCTTTTGGGCCCGATGTGTGTCTCTGGCCGACACGTAGCGCCTTAAAAAACCATGGATGTTTTCCCTGCCCCGCTCTACCTTTTTTAACGATCGCGCACGTTGAGGCCCTGATATAGCCATCGACCGTCGATTTAGAGTGCACGGATCTCGGCCGCCCAATCTCGCTCGTGTCTTAGCCCAATGTGCTCGGGCATCAAACTTTGGAGCGCCATAAAGTGGGTTTTTTAACCCTATTCTTTGCATTTTGTCACCTTGAGGCCAAATCCAAAGGAAAAACTCACCCCAGCAAGAATATGTGACAACATTATGCTCCATGGGGGATAGAGTCCTCCCTGCGAGGCTCTAAGATCTCCTTCTGCAGTTCCAGTCGCCTTCTGTTGGGCTATTGAGTCAAGCTCAAAACACCTACTAAGGGATATATGCCGAAAAATAAAATGAAAACAAACTTACAAGGGCTCTAGGGAGCTTATTTATGTACATACCTAAACTAATTTATTTTTTAGATGGTGTTAGGTGAAAGGAAATTTCCACCATAGCCAATCAAGTAACTTCCTGAATGAAGGCACTCTTAATCGATCAGTGATTGGTAATAGATGATGAAACCATGACAACATAATGGTTACATCCTTCATATTTCCGCCTAATGTTGAAGGCGAGTTGAAGCTGAGAGGCTTCAAATCATGGAGGAAATGCAACTCCATGTACTCCCTGACTGGCTCATAGAATGAGCGACAAATCTTGGAAAATTTATAATAGATAGCCTAATATGCTCCACAGATGCTCACACGTGGTTGAATATCACTGATAAGAACATGTGGAAGAGGAGCGGATGCACACTGATTGGTCTCAGGTGACGGCTTATTTCTTACAGGCTCTGGACAAGAGATAAAATGCCCCTTTTTTTTCTCCTCTGGTTCTTCTTCTTGGCTCTCCCAAGGGTCGGATAAATAATCATCATAAAAAGGACCCGTGGGAAAGCTCTACTCTTCATCATGCTGCTCAGTGTCTTTTGCAGGCCTAGGATGAATGATTTCCTCACGATAATCTCCTTTGAGAAAGAGAAGATAAGGCTATGTTGTGTGCTCTTGTATATCCTGCATATCCATCTCAGAATCTGATTCATAGTTGTCATATGCAGGCTGGCTGCTCCTCTGGTCATCAATATGTGATGTGGGGCTATGTTTCTCTTCATCTGAATAATCGCCAAAGAATGATACAATAGGCACAAAAGGAGCAGGATGTTGGGCCTCTACAGTCATGAGATCTTCAACATCATACTCAGTAGAGCTGCCAAGAACATCCTCTTCAAGGGCTGTAAAATCCTCTGCATTTTCTCCAGATTCCAACCTTTCTAGTTTGGCAGAGAGATATTTTACTAGCTCCATCAACTCACTCAGAGCATGATCTTCCTCCTGGTCCTCATCCTCACATCCTGCGTGAGAAGAAGTTATATCTTGAATACAGTCATTGTATCACCCACAACAGTTATGATAAATTAACTCAGAGGGATAAAACTTCTGACAATGCTTATTGAAAGCTGCATGAAATTCTCCCAGTGAAGAAATGCTAGCAGGGGGTAAAGAATGATAGCATTCATGAGCATCCCCTACTAACGAGAACATGAAAATATTCATTAATACATCCTCTTGATGTATATCCCGCTACTGCATAAGTTCATGAAAATCACTGAGATGATGAGTAGGGTTGTCCCCTTTAATCTCTCTAAATATAGGCAAATAATCATACCATTCATTTGGAGCAAGAACAACATTGGGAAAATCAGGAACAACAGAAAAATTAAAGGGAGCAAACCTCTGAGCCAGGATTCTTTCCATTTCGAACCCGTGGAGTCACCAATTGATTCTTCAACCATGGAGTTTCCAGGTGAAAGATATGCAGTAAGAGTGTGTTTGGTCTTTGTTCACCATAAAAGACTAGATATGATAGTTTTGTTTTCCCAAGGGCTACCAGATGTAGCCAGAAGCAGCCACACTGAAATAGTGGAGTTGAGACAGTGGAGTCACCACAGTGGATTCGCCAGGTGCACAGCTACAATATTTGATGTACTGAGTTTTGACGCACCTTCAGAATCAGTAAGCTTTGTAGTTCAATCCCAAGGAAAATCTTCAACTTCATCCCCAGAAACGGTGCTAGAAATGTTAGCACCTAAATTCACCCCTTGCTTGCAGCAGGGATGAGCCTGATACCCATCATTTTTATGTCACAAAGAGTAATTAAGGGTGGTCGAATGGTCGCAGACCCCAAAGAATATAGCTTTAACTCAAAAAACTAGACCAGAAATGCACAGGGAAGTGAGGGCCATAACTAACTTTAGTCAGTGGGTTGAGTTTAAAAGGTGAGCAGGGGGAAGACTTGATGAGAAAATGAAAACAAGGTTGCTATGGGCATCTGACCTTCCAACAACTTGAAGAAGATAAACCCAGGTTCGATGATGATTTCTAGCCTAGGTTTCAGACATTGAAATCTGCCTATAATGGACACAGTTCCAACAACGCGATGATCAAACCTCCATCACCGAGCAACTGCAACAACTTGACTAGATCCTCCAATTCCAATCCATTCAGTGTAAGGGAGAAAAAGGCAACATAGAAAATTGGTTAAAACTAGTGAAAACATTGCAGTGATCAAACCTACATCATCCTACAACATTACGACCATCGACTAGATCCTCCAATTCCGAGTGTTTTAACACATTTTTTACAAAGAGATGGAAAGAGGAAACTGACTTCTATTAATCTAAAAGTCTCAAATCAAATTACATAACCAGGCACAACTCTGGTGTTAAAACATATTACAAAATGGGATCTCTACTCAACCAAAAGGCCCTTACAAAAATTATAGAACTCCATACTTATACTCAAATTTCACTTTTGAAGCAGAGGCATGATCGAGTTAATGCATTGAAGGAATTACGTCTGCATGCTTCCTGACAAACTATGCATGCAGTCTTCTATCAGTCGCAAGCTCTGCCAGACGCAAGAGCGCTTCAGAACGGACCTGCAGATGAGTTGATTAGCTGACAGTTCTTTTCTGGGCTTTCCATTCATGGTGGAAACGATGTTCAACCTCCACCACCTTCCTCAATAACTACTTCATCGGGATCAGAGAAGGCCTGAGTCAAAACTGCACCTGGGAGACGTGGCAACCTCTGCATCCTACCACACGGAGCTGAGTTGGACGCCTGCAAGGATGGCTAGGCAGTGGACGTGGACGAGGGTCTGGCGGGGCGATGGTGTGATGGGCAGGCTACTGGGTTGTGCGATGGCCATGCAGAGGAAACACAGAGGCTGGGAAGAAGTTGTGGGTTCAACACGGTGGGAGATGGGGTGTAAGAGGACAGAGGTGATGTGGAATGATATGGCACAGGTGGTGAGGGATGAGAGGAGATATGCGATAGGTAGAACGGTGAATGGAGGACAGGTGTGAGGGAGAGAAAGCTATAAGGTAACGAGATATGTGACAGGTAGAGGAGAGAGATGGAGTGGGGGACAGTTGTCAACTGAACAAAGGGGCCACATGGTGACCTGGGATAGGACCCAGGGGTCGTGAAAAGTGGTTTGAACTTCCCTGCGTTTGGGCCCGATGTGTGTATCTGGCCGACACATAGCGCCTTAAAAAACCGCGGTTGTTTTCCCTAGCCCGCTCTACCTTTTTTAATGGACGTGCACGTTGAGGCCCTGATATAGACATCGACCATCAATCTAGAGTGTGCGGATCTCGGCTGCCCAATCTCGCTCATGTCTTATCCCAATGCGCCCGGGCATAAAACTTTGGATAACACCATAAAGTGGGTTTTTTAACCTTCTTCTTTGCATTTTGTCGCCTTGAGGCCAAATCCAAAGGAAAAACTCACCCCAGCAAGAATATGTGACAACAGGTAAAACACTTGATAATGAAGCACTCTCAAGTAAGTTTCACTCCAATGTAGTAAGTGGCTCCTCATCAGGAAGACCACCCCCCACAACCCTCGAGGTGTGACCAAATAAAGGGTTGTTTACTAAAGCTCCTACAGACTTCATAGCCAAACAAGTAGGTGTATATAAATCCTTATTACCAACTCAAGAGTCAAGAATTCTAGACTCATCCAAAAAATGTCTTTCCCAGACAAATAATGAATGAAAAAGAGCAAGACAGACAGATTTTAACTTACTCGTAATGGTCTCAATTTTCCCTGGCATAGGCACTTCCTCATAGTCAAATCCACTTGGACTAAAACGAGTAGACTTGATCTCTAGCGATTCAACCCAGATCGATCTTTCCAACAATGTACCCTCTGAAACCTCCTCGTCCTTCCTAAGAAATCCCTCCATAAGTGACTCGTTTTCTGACACTTACTACATCTGAACGAGACTCCTAAGTAGTCCGGAGACTGGGAAAAATGTTGACCGCGTGTAACATCCCCAACTACCAATAGGTCGGGTAACTCTACCACGCAAAATCGTACACACACACACACACACACACACATATATATAACATGCATTTTAATTAAATTAAAACACTTATTAACAATAAACACATAATTACTACTACCATACAGATGCAATTGAGATTAATAGTAAGTCCACATGCAATGGATCACATGATACATTTCCATTAATCCAAACATGCATAAAATACATAATTAAACACATAAATGATACTTATCTTTTAGCTGGAATAAATCCACCAACTGTGTGCAGACCTTCCATGAACCTCCCAGCCTTAGACCATGATTCTCATCACTCTCGGCAATAGGTCACCCCTGAGCTGGGACTAAACTTCACCGGGGAAGGGAATTCTAGGCTTGGCAAGGACAACAAGGAAGTTGCACAAAGAAACAAGAAGGATCTTTTATCCCAGGAGCCACTTACGCCCACAACACACAGACCCTCATTCCCCACACACCTGTTCCACCCTAGGAGGATATACCTTCACTAATACAAGTCCATCGTCCAGTACACCTCCCTTACCTTGGGCTTCAGCAACAGACTGGACCAGAATTCTCAGAGTACTGCGACTGCTACGAGACTCCCTTCTATGAGAACTCACTTCCCAACAAGCTCTCTCACCTGAGAGTGTTTCTCACAAGCCTGAACACCTGCCTCTTCAAACAGTTTTTGACTCAGCTATAGTCGGGTATGGATGATAACAATGACAACAGCAAAAGCAACAGGGAAAAATCGGTGTGGACACCCAACAAGACAACAACCTAATGCTAAGTCACAACATATCTTAGGTGACTACAATTGTGTTGGGATTCACAGGAAACAACATAGGACAAATTTCTCGTTTATGGTTTCAGAGATGCGAGAGGTATGTCGAGGTCAAAAAACACAAAGACAAGAATGAGTTCATGTACAGTATGGGAGAATGGCATAACAAACAATCTTCCCCTAAGGGCTTCCTTCTTTGTGTGTTGGTATGCAAAGGCAGATGCAGAGGCAAAACAGTTTAGACGTAGGATGACAGAATGAACTCCGAACCCCCCTAACACAGTTGACGCTTCAGCTTTTAACTACATGAGCCCAAGTTGACACTTGTCTTCCTGGAGCTGCATGTGCTCCATTTAGCTTACGTCCCACTTTCCAGGAACTTAGGATAACAAAATATATAATGTCTACCTTAGTCTTCAAGAAATAATATTAAAATATTATTCCTCTAGAGGTAAGCCCCCTAGCTTAGCCCATAGGCCCAAATAATTAGCCCCCCTTTCCTTACCCTACCTAGTGGAGCTTAGTCCCCCATAACTCTTCTTCTTGGTCGATCTACACGCAGTAATGTTTATATTTTTATTAATGATATGCATAATTACATATACAAACAAAATATCAGGCTCCTGGCCTAATCATCACATAAGCCTCCTAGCTTATTATAACTCGGCTCACCAGCCTAACAAACATGTTTAAAATTCATATTTACAAATGGGGCTCTACCGGGGAATATTACAATACCCTCCCCTTATTTTTGCACTATCCTCAGTGCAACTTGTTTATACATATACAATTCAAAAATTCTTCAAAAAGCTCCAAGCTTTAGCTATTGGAATCCCATTATCCAGCTTTACTTTCAAGCACCAATTATGGTATCCGTACTGCAGTTGAAACTCAATTTCTCTATTCCCTAGAGTTGCTTCAGGAAAGCATTCAGATTATTGTTCCTTGTTACATGCTTCAATTAAACCTCATTGAAAGCACCGAATGGTTGTAGATGCATGATGTTCCATCCATTGATAAAATCTCAACAGTGTTATGACCCCACAGACGTAAACACTCTTTTCATACACCTATTCATTCGGAAACAACATTAGAACATACATGCATTATATACACAGACAATTCTAATAACATTATAACCTGTATACGAATTACGAGATACATAGCATACAATGCATAGAGAATTGATACTTGTCTTTTGATTGAGAAGACTTCCATATCAACATGGTCTAGGCCAAGGTACCAAACCCCAACAACATTCCAACCAATGGTCTCTCTTCCCCACATGCATGTCCCACCGCAGGAGTGTGCACCTTCATTGTCACATAGTCCTTCGGCAGTTACACCTCCCTTTCATTAGGCTTCAGCAACAGGCCGGACTGGAAGTCTTAGAGCATCGTGGCTTGAGGAGTTCCAACTGCCCTCTAAGGTCTCCAATTGGCATCTTCCCCGAGCTACTCTTTGTAGTCAACATTCTAACTTTTATCAAAATCATCTCATATGCATCACCCACATGCAGTTATCATGAGAAAACATAAAAGAATTTATTTAGAAACTCAAGCTTAGTTCAAAGGGAATTCATCTTTTCCCCAAAATATGAAATTCTATTTCATAATTCATCTTGGTTGTTTCCATATTATGAATGCAACCATCCTTGTGGTTTTCCACATGCACCAAACTGCATACCATTTTTCCTGTAATGCTTCATCTTGCATACAGACAACAAATTGTCAGTATTTGTTGTACATCATAATTCAATTGCAATATGTACACAATCTTATGCACTTATCTTAGAATTCCCTGCACCTAGCAATTTAGTCACAATTAAATAAAATAGAATGCCTCGTCATTCTATTCATATGAATGTTCATAATTAATAACAGTAAGTTCATTATTTCTTCTTCTAAACAAGAAAATTTCCTATAGTCAATGCTCATGTGACTACTTGACATGCAACTTTCCTGTTGCAATGTCTAACACCTCCCTGAAATGTCCTCTTCATGAGTTAACAACATTTCAGTTGTTAGTAACAATTATTTCCATGCAAAAATATGTATGCATGTACTTACAAAACATATTCAACCATGTCCTGGTCTCATACATGACTAGCTTACTAGCATTCATTCCTATAACAGGTTCCTATCTTTTAATTCTTTGGTTATTAATCCATAACCAAATTAACATGACATTCTACTATGTCAGTGTGTGCATTCAGAAGCTAAAAACATTTGAATTACTACATGCATCCATCCTTTACCACATCCAGTGGTATGCACTCAACAATATAATCATTTGATTTTATAAAATAACTTTGGTTGAGAAAATTCTTACCTAAATTTCCTTTCAACAATTATGCAAAAAGAGTAATTAAAACTCACACCTGCATGACTGCCATTAATAAATTTTATACCACCTAAATTTCTAATGGCAATATAAGCTTTCATTCTTCTTTTATCAAACTTATAACCAACACTTCAGCTTTCTGTTGCTTCCCTCCTTATGCAACAACCTCACCAACAACACTTGCAAACATGTAAGCGTTCTTTCCTCTGGCTAACTCAACAAGTCGTAACAGACTTGTTGCCACAGAAATTGCAGCAACTTCTTTCTCCCTATAAAACTTTTCCTTGCTAAACCTAGAAGTCTTCAATTATTCTCGGATTCCTGAATCTTCTTGTTCTCCCACTGTGATCACTCTGCATGATTATTCCTTCCTTGAGAACTTTTGACGCAGTGCCCTTTCCTTAGCAGGGTCTGTTGACCTCCTAGTCAAAGGATATTTCAAAATGATGAGTCAGATTGACTCTGCGGGCTCGTGATTGAACCCAAAACAATTATACGCATGCCCTATTAGCTCCTTTAAGCGTAGGTCCAGTCAGACCTGCGGGCTATTCCTGCACGCTTCCCAAAACTCCAAGTTTCAGGTGCTAGCCCCTTTTTCATTATCCCTTTCCTTCATATGGCCCTAGGCTATGAACTAATGGAAAACTGTAATTGTGGGTGTGGGAAAGAGCGGTTTTAGGCCAACCCGTTTTTCACCCCACAATTCACCTCTAGCTTCCATGCATCACTTTGTTAAAACCGTGGTATAAATTGCGGCCTGCTCTCATATTTTTAACATTCAAGCAAGTTATGACCCCGCAATCCATCTCATTCATCAATCTCCAATCCCTTGGCGATGATCTGCGATCAACGACTTCTATCTATCCTCCCATTTCTACCTTATTTTCTCCTTCCACACGCGACCCTAGATCTACACAATCTGTCGACACATAGATTCCTTCCCAAATCAACGGCTATGGTTGATTCTGGATCTTTGGCCCTCGGGAGTTTCAACTCTCAACTATATGTTTTTCCCCGTATGACAATCTTCCGGAGTGGAAGATATATTGACACATGTCCTCAATAATCGGATGGTTTTGACGAACTCCGGCTTTCTGGCCTTCGAGAGTTCTCACGTCTCTACACACACAAATATCCAGAGTGAATTTCCCTGGAGTGATAGATACTTTTTCATGCTTCCCCTCCAAATCAACGACCCTGATTCTCTTCGAGACTTCGGCTCTTTCCGACCAAGACCATATCAATGGTCCTTCGACCTCCTCCTCAATCAACAATCGAGATCTCCTTCGGGACTTTGACGCTTTCATCCTATGCTTTCCTCCGGACTGCTCCGTACCCGGATTTCCAAATATGGCACCACATTTCCACTTTCAGATCAACGACCAATATTAACTTTGTTTATTTCTCCTCCTCCTTGTCCACAAACTTCTAAAGTTGTGGATCTTACGCCACCTGTCCTCCGTGACGATGGATGGTCCCAAATCACTTCGAGACTTTGGGACTTTGACAAGTCCACTTCTCCTACACACACAAGGGTTAAGTCTCATCTGCTCCTCCTCCTGAGCTTTCACTTTCTCCCGAAATGGGAAATTTCTAAGTGTTAAGGCTTCGACCTTTGATCATTCTACGAGTCCTTGGCTTTGGGTTTCGTCTTCTCTCTTGTAAGCGTTATCTCTTCTGATCTTTAGGAATTAGAATGAGTCTGTCTCCCACGCACTCCTTGCATTATCTCTTCTAAGATTTTCTATTTACTGAGTCTCCTAAGGGTCTTGGCCCTTCTATTTCCTTTTAAAGGAAAACTTTGTGCCCTCCTGGCAACCTTTTGCTCAAAGCACACCTTGCTGATCATTTTCTACAGAGTGTTCAACAGCTCTATGAGTATCTTCCTCTGATACTCTTCTCCCTGAAATCAACAAAGAGTTCTCTTTATTCACACTTGCACTTCTTCTAATGAAGGTTCAACGATATCTCTCCTGAGATTCTCTGAGGTTAACTTACCTCTGTCAATGCACTCCTTGCGTTCAATGTGCACTGCTTGCACCTAAAAACTCAAAGAAGAGAAACAATTGAAACTTATTCAATACTTCACCAATTTACGCATTCATACCAATCTGATTTCATTTTCTTTCCAAGCTCTTCTCTACTCTATAATCATTTTTTGGCACTAGCCCCTTTCTCTCAGTCCCCAACCCATGCGACCATGGGTTGTGGCCAAGCACTAGATCACTAGGTGCTTACTCGGGCCTTCGGCCTTCGGCTTCGAAAGATTTCAAAGCACCACACAACAATCTCTCGGAGTTCCAGATTACCGAACTCATGACGTAGGGAGGATCAACCTTCCACGTATACTCATCATCTAACAGCTGATACTTACTATGGAACCTCATGCATCTAAGTTCTGAAACTTCGAAGCTTTGGGACTTCAGAGGATTTCACATCCGCGCATCTGAACAATTAATCTCTTAACATTCCCAATCACCTTTGGTGACATCATTACGTCACATCACTTAAAATTTTACAATTGCAGGGGAATGCAACAGTGGTTTGGAGCAACCCACCTTTCATCTCGCAATTCTTCTGACGGTGACACGTAACCCCTCGGTGAAACCACGATTTGGATTACGGGACTGCTTTGGAGAATTACTCTCGTGAAACTTGGGTCCCCGCAATGCCTCCTGGCCATCGATCTTGATGTATCATGATAAATGCCAGTGTTGGTCCTCCGACCTTTAACTATGTTACGTAACCTCGACCCCACTAGCCATGTTCATATGGCAAGCCACATAGTGGAATACTAGTGTCTGATACATGGCCCATTTAAATGGGTGTCACACGTCACGTTCCAAATTCCATTTCAATCTTCCTCGGCTCGGAATCCACATACACTTGGCATGAAACCCTTGTGCCCATGTCACCTCCAAGTGACATCATCATGACTCACTACTTCCTCTCTTCGGGCTTTGGAGCTTTGGACTTCAGGAGTTTCAACTCCTCTACGCTTGCTTTTGCCCGGAGTGTTTTCCCCCGAAGTTCACGATCTGCCGACGTGTTTCCTCCCTCAATAATCTGGATTTTATGAGCAGAACGAAATGACTACAGATTATTACCATATGCTTAACACAGAATAACAGAGATATAGTAAAACTGGTTTTCTATTCAATAAGGAAATAAGTTGAAACTGTAAAATGCAGCGGAAAACAAGCTTGCTAGAATGGTGGCGACTTATCTCTGAGAAGAGATGTGACGGCTGCACTCATTCACAAGAACATGATTACAATGAGGCTCTCAAGTCCTTTTTACAATAAACAGGAGTTTCAAAAACCCTAAACATCCAAAAACCTAACCCTAGGAGATGAAGCGCCAAAAGTCATGTGGGCCCCGTTTGGGTAAGTCAGTAGATCAACTTCTCGGGGTCGTAACTTTTGGATACGATCTCTGTTTTAGGCATATGATAGCCCATTGGAAAGATCTATCCAAGGAATATAACATTTGCACAAAATTCCATGATGCAACATACCCCAAGAAACGTTGTTCAGGGCCTCAAAACATCTCCAGAAGTTCAGGACCCGAAAAACTGCTAAAAATAGTAAATTATCAAAAATGCTAGAAAATTGTTTTGAGCCAGTTGGAAAAGGTGGGTGGTCACCGATATCCACCTAGATAAATCCTCCATCCTTAGGAAGCAATTTTATCCATTGCGTTGAGTTCCCCCATCAGATGAGGAAATTTTTGTTGAATTTGGCCCCGGGTGAGCCACTTGCCTTGGTGCAGGAGCTGCCCTGCTTTGACGACTCAATAAAGCTGGATCCTTTGTTGTCGAGTGCCCTTGATATGTGTGTCCACAATCTGATCATTGGATGCCTATTGTATGCAGTCGGGGTTGAGCTCTATTGGTGTCAGTTGTTCTTCTATGTCTGAGGTGTCCAATAACGGTGGGAAATAAGGTCGAAGGAGGTCCACGTTGAACACTAGGTGCAGACCAAGGAAAGGAGGATTGTTGAGTGCAAAATCATTATCCCCCATAGCCTTGGTGATGGTGTACGACCCATAACGGAGTGGGTGAAGATTATGATGGGGTCCTGTAAGGCGTTCTTTCTGCAAGTGCAACGAAACTTTTTCGCCCACCTAAAACTTATGTGGAGCCCGATGTTGATCATGGCGTTGCTTGTACTTACCATTAGACTTCTATAGGATATCCTGAATCTATTCGTGGATGTGATGGATCCTCTCAATGAATCAGGTGGCTTTGTCAGCCTCAGTTGGAGCAGGAGATGATTCGGTCGAGGTGATGACAAGGCGAAGTGCAACATCTATGGGACCCAATGGTTGGAATCCCAACCCCACTTGAAAGGGGTTGTGGCTGGTTGAGCTATGCAGGGCTCGGTTGTAGCTATGTTGGACATAGGGAA
>SNQJ01S0015701.1:148256-159372 GCA_010110895.2 Picea sitchensis | reverse complement strand
CAAAAACCTAACCCTAGGAGATGAAGCGCCAAAAGTCATGTGGGCCCCGTTTGGGTAAGTCAGTACATCAACTTCCCGGGGTCGTAACTTTTGCATACGATCTTCGTTTTAGGCATATGATAGCCCATTGGAAAGATCTATCCAAGGACTACAACAGTTGCACAAAATTTCATCAAGAAACATACCACAAAAAACATCGTTTAGGGCCTCAAAACAACTCAGGAAGTTCAAGACCCAAAACACTGCTAAAAATAGTAAATTATCAAAAATGCTAGAAAGCTATTTTGAGCTAGCTGGAAAAGGTGGGTGGCCACCAATATCCACCTGGATCACTCACAATAAATGACTATGAGTGACTTCGGTACTTCAGGCTTCGTGAATTTCAAACTCACAACACTTGCCTCCTCACAAAGTGCTTCCACCCGAAGTACACAATCTCTCCATGTGTGTCCTTCACAACAGATGATTGCAATCTACTTCAGCCTTCGGGACTTCGGGATTTTGTCACACTCCACACTTTAAATCCTTTGAAGTGACTTTCCCCGAAGTCTCAGATATGTTGATGTGCGTCCCTCTTGACGGACTGTCTAGATTAACTCTGAACTTCAGAGCTTCAGAATCTTTCTCCCTTCACCACTGCGTTGACCTTTCGACATTGGTTAATCCAACGGTTGAGCTCTCCTCTCCATATCTACAGTGTAGATCCACTTCGGGGCTTCAGATCTTCGGGATTTAGGCTTTCTCTTATTTTTCATCAACTTCACCGAATTTGCGAAGTTCGAAGGGCTTCCTGGTTAACTCCTCTGCACCTTCCCCAGATCTAACGGTCGTAAGGGGTTTCCCTTCCTTCCAAACATATCCTACGACGCATAACAAACTCTATTATTTTGCGGATTTCCAAAGGAATTCACGGCTAAATGCCTTGCAACATTACCAGATCTAACAGTCATGAGGGATTCTCCTTCTCCCGAATAGATCTTAAGGTCCACATTATTCTATGGTCCAACACCACTTATTTCGTGGTTTTACAATATCTCTATTCCTTCTGATGTTCGTAACATGGCCAAGGTAACTACTTGGCACTCAGGAAGGTTTTGAGGTTCGAACTTGGCCCTCCAGACACGATTTCCTCTTGAAACCTTGGGTCAAAACTTTAAGTTTTTTCCACTTCGACAACAACTCCTTCTGAAACTCTTTCTTCAACTTCCACTAACATGGCCCATCCAGGATTAGTGTTGTAACCATGCTCTGATACCATATTGTAACATCCCTAGCCACCAACAGGACACGTAACACTACTATGAGGAATGGTACATATATATAACATGAATTTCAATAAAATTAAAACACTTATTAACAATAAACACATAATTACTACTACCATATAGATGCAATTGAGATTAATAGTAAGTCCACATGCAACGGATCACATGATACATTTCCAGTAATCCAAACATGCATAAAATACATAATTAAACATAGAAATGATATGTATCTTTTAGATGGAGTAAATCCACCAATTGCGTGCAGACCTTCCATGAACCTCCCATCCTTAGACTGCGCTACTCATCACTCTCAGCAGTAGGTGACCCACGAGTTGGGACTAAACTCCATCGGGCAAGGGAATTCTAGGCTTGGAAAGGACAACAAGGAAGTTGCACAAAGGAACAGGAAGGATCGTTTACCCTAGGAGCCACCTATGCCCACAACACACATACCATCATTCCCCACACACCTGCTCCACCCCAAGAGGATACACCTTCATTAATACAAGTCCATCGGCTAGTACACCTCCCTTACCTTGGGCTTCAGCAATAGGCTGGACCAGAAGTCTCAGAGTACTGCAGCTGCTATGAGACTTCCTTCCAGGAGAACTCACTTCCCAACAAACTCTCTCACCTGGGAGAGTTGCTCACAGGCCTGACAACATCCCTCTTCAAACAGTCTTCGAATCAGCTATAGTCAGGTACGAATGACAACAATGATAACAACAACAACAACAGGGAAAAATGGGTATGGACACCCAACAAGACAACAGCCTAATGCTAAGTCACAACACAACTTAGGTGACTACAATTGCATCGGGATTCACAGGAAACAACAGAGAACGACTTTTTGTTTCTTTTTTTTAGAGATGCGAGAGGTATGTCGAGGTCAGACAATGCAAAGACAAGAATGGGTTCATGTACAGGATGGGAGAATGGCAGAATAGACAATATTCCCATGAGGGCTTCCTTCTCTGTGTGCGGGTATGCAGAGGCAGACGTAGAGGAAAAATGGTCCAGACGTAGGATGAAAGAATGAACTCCGACNNNCTTCCTAGAGTTGCATGCACTCCATTTAGCTTACGTCCCACTTTCCAGGAACTTAGGATAAAAATATATATAATGTCTACCTTAGTCTTTAGGAAATAATATTAAAATATTATTCCTCTAGAGGTAAGCCCCCTAGCTTAGACCTTAGGCCCAAATAATTAGCCCCCCTTTCCTTAACTTAACTAGTGGAGCTTAGTCCCCCAGAACTCTTCTTCGTGGTCGGTCTATACACAACAATGATTATGTTTTTATTAATGATCTGCATAATTACATATACAAAAAAAATATCAGGCTCCTAGACTAATCATCACATAAGCCTCCTAGATTATTATAACTCGTCCTACCAGCCTAGCAAACATGTTTACAATTCATATTTACAACTGGGGCTCTACCGGGGGATATTAAACCACGCCAGCTAATCTCCAAGGTTTCTAACAAACCAGAATGTATATCTATTTCCACAAGAACGCTGCACATTCTTTTATCAGTATCTTTTAGTGCTCCTAGATCTGCACTAATAACTTCCCAAGACTATTCCCTATAGTTTCCAAAGAGTTTGCGTGCCAGAAATGCAGCGGTAGTCCCGAAAACAACACCCAAAAATGACGGAACCTAAAATATTCCTGAGCAGGGTCGAAGCTCACTCGCCACCTTTTTACCATTAAACTACCTCTATCATAGCACCAGGCTTTATTCAAAATCAACTATGTTTCCCCTAGCCTTTTAAACTGGAAACCAAACCAGCCTTTTGTAAGGTTAAAACCCTTCGATTTATAACCAACAGTGGCTACCAAACTACCGAAACCCACTCCTCAATCGGCATTTTACACTTTTTTTTGTAGAAAAACCTCCCTACCAATGTTAATAGCACGAGACTCACCGTGTCCTTCAAACCCACATCGTTGCCCAACATCAGTTTGTGTTTTGTGTGGTTTGGAACCCAATGTCTATACTAACGAGGGCCCTGCCTCTTCTTAACTCCAAAAAGACTACCTCTAGCCACAACCCCCAACACTCCTCCCTTATCTCTCGACTTCCCCCCTGCACCCACTCTAGATTTCACAAAGTCTTTCACTCTAATATTCCCAAGAGCACAGGTAACCATCCTTTGTGTAAACTCAGAAGGAGCATAAACAGAATAACTTTGACCACCATCCACTACTGGCACCGAAATATGAGCCTTAACCGCTGCCCTCAGAGCCTTAAAGTCACCATTAAATCCTTCCAGATTTGCCATAGAAAAAATCCCCACCTGTCTCCAGATGGCCTCATCCTCTTTTCCCATGAGGGCATTGACTTCCTCCTCCAATGGGATTCCCTCCAATGGAGTATGAGTCATACTCCCTGGCCCATCACCAAATGAAAAAACCTCTGATCACTCTCCATTTGTACTGAGATCATTAATAATACCTTAATGATATCAATGAAACAAGGATGATGGGATTCCCACTCACCCAAAAATTAAGAAGATTAATAAATGATTCCCAAGCGAAGGTTACGAACTCCGAAAAGACAAAGTGATAAGACTGTCGCACTGGTTAAAAGAATCACTAAAAATAGCAGCCACTAAGAAAATAAATTTACGTGGTAGCTAAAAACCCCACTAAAACCCCTCCTAAAAGTATAAAACAAAATCCATCTACCACTCACGACTCCTCCTACTGCAACAAACACAAAAGACTCTGTAAAAACTTATGTGTGAAGCCCCGGATGGCTAAGGACACCTACCATTAACAGGCTCTGGCCTCCTCCAATAGTCTTAGAATCCACTCTAGGAGTGCTACATCTCCCAGCATGGTAGGCCACCATTACTGATCCTTGAAGGTTTGAAAGAAAAAACTAGGCCCTGTTCCCGACGAAAATCCCTCTCTCCAACTATATCCTCCATTTGCAAGACATTCATTATTTGTGATCCTTAAACACAAAGTAAAATCCACTTAGGATAAAAGTTCAAGTTCCTTTAGCATGTCCCTTTACAACTATAAAATATCTTCTTTGTTATTTTCTATTTTTGTGATCATGGTCGTTTCTTATAACAATATAATAATTTTTACAACTTTAAATATCTTCTTTCTTACCTTTTTCAAGAAATAATTAATGATGATGAAGAAGATTATTAGCATTCACTAAGACTGAATCGGTCTATCGAACCTTAAGAGGGTAAGTGATTACTTGTGATTCATTAGAATTTTGATTTTGTGCTAAAAAATCATTAAGAGAAGCTTTCCAAGATCACCATAGTTTTGTTGAGTTAAGAGGTTAGGAAGGTTGGTAGTGTGACAAATATTTTGAAAAATAGATCTAATCTAGGTATAGGTTGGACAATCTAAGAGAAAGTGTTTTTCATCTTCAACCTTCTTAGTGTCACAAAGATGACACACTCTTTCATCCCAGGGTGTTTTAGGAATTGACCAACGCCCAATTTCACTATGGAGCTCGTGAGAATTTGTTCTTATCTTAGCAATGCTTATTTTTTTATTTACACTTATCAAAATAGATAGATAATTTTGGTTTTCTAGATTAGGGTTGATGACATCCTTATAATACCTTAATTTTCTTTTTTCCTCTAACTCTTTATCACACCACATTTTCTCCTTAAATTTTGATTTGATGATATTTTTAATAATATCTTTATTCTGCAAAATGGTGTCTTCCATGATTCCCCAGTAGTTTACCCAAGACCGGGCATCTTTATGCCATCCTCATTTGATTCTATGGTGGTTACAACTCGATTTTGAAACAATTTTAGGAAGCCTCTTGTCTTCCATGTTTAACTTGTTCTTATACAACAGGTATCTAGTCATAGTCGTGCTCTCATTGGGAAAGAGGCTTGTTTCTAAGAGGAGAATGGGATAGGGAGTAATTTCTTTAATTTTGTTATTATAGGTTATAAAACTCTTTTTTATTTTCTATATCTTTCTCCAGGATTCACGAGAGATACTACAGCCTCGAACTTCACATCCATAAATAATAATAGGTGTAACAAGAGTCTCAAAGAGGAGATTTTTCTTGTTCCAAATCCAAAGATCGGTTGATTTATAATTTTTTTCAAGCCCATAATAAGCTTTATGTCCCTCAATAATCCTTTTATCGATGCTATAATTCCATTTGAGCTTGTGGTGAGTATCGATTCCAAGATATTTGTATGAAGTCACTTCCTCCAAGTTGTTGTTTTCACATACGAAGGTATCATAAGTGATCTTATTGGATTTAATAATCATGAGCTTAGTCTTATCAGTATTAACAATCATACTCATATTGGAGAAAAAATCCTTGAGGATTCTTAGTTGGTTTTCAAGATCATGGGTACTCCTTGCCATAAGAACGATATCATCAACATAAAGAAGAATAGTGATGACTATACCAGTGAGAGTAGGGCCAACACAACTTGTGTTTTCCAAGTAATCTTCTAACTTGTCAATGTATATGCCAAAAAGGGTAGGGGACAAGGGACAATCGTGTTTGACTCCAATATTGCAGTTAATCTCTTTCGACCAACCCTCAGTGTTTTTAAACTTAGAAATAACATTCTCATAGATCCTTATTGCAGCAACCCTGTTGGCCCTTGACCAAGTTTTGAGGAAACATTGGTTGTGTTTGATCACTTTTGGGACTTCAACAAGCTGGTCGAAGATGGAGTGCCCAGGCAGAGCTGAGATCGCGGGATCTCACTTGTTTTCCAGGCTTGTGGACCCAGTGGAGGGTTTACTAGGGTTTATGTAATAGGTTATGGGATGTCGGCCTATAGGTTTACCCATGATTAGGCCTTTTTGTAAATGTATAAATAAGTAGCTAAGAGATGTAAGAGGGGGGGTTGGTTGATTGGCTATGTTTGCAATGTGTTGTAAGTGATTGGCTTAGTGCAAGAGGTTTTAAGTTTCTTTGTTCAGACATACTTTGTAGAGTGAGGCTTTGTGCCTTGACCTAACTTTGGGAAGGAGGGTCTGGCACGTAGTGCGCAGATCTCCTGTCCTCTACGGAGTTTGGCTTTGTGGATTTGTGCACAAGAGCGACTAAATGTAAGAGGATTGAAGACTAATAAAGAAGAAGAAGAAGTTGGTGGATGTAGCCCCACACTGGGGTGAACAACATATATCTTGTGTCTTGATGTGCTTTGTGTGATGTGGATTATGTTGTTTATTTGCTTAGTGTTGTTTTTATAATGTATGATGAATGCATTTGATGTTGTTTCTTAGTGCTTAAGGATATTAGAGATAAATGAATGCTAGATCCGAGCTAATTCTATGTGCTAAGTGATTGAAAGTGCTTGATCTTTATTGTTACTGTGTTGATTATGTAATAAGGGTTTAGTCTGTGATGTGAATGAGACTCAAGAACTAATGCATATTGTTGGCTATGTGCTCTGCTAAGTGTTGTAATCACATATATGTGTCCCAGCTTGGTTGTAGACACCTGAGTCCTGCAACCCCCCTGCCTCTACCTCGGGTGAGACTTCATCTTCTTTGCAGGTGTTTCTAAAAGGGCCTGTAGTTAGGGTTTTTTTGGTGCGCTATTGAAGCGTTGAACCTTGGGTCTGCCCTTGTGCCAACAAATGGTTCCGTTGTCAGGACTTGAACCCGAGTCTATCGGGTGAGAGCCAAGTATCCTAACCTATGCCAACAAGCCCTCAACTCAAGAGGCACTTTTATATCTTCGAACCTATTCCAAAGTTTTTTCCTAGGAACCATGTCAAAAACTTTTCTGAAGTCAACAAAACAACAAAAAATATTGGTTTTATTATTACATAAATCCTTTGCAACGATCCTAAAGGTAACAAGATGGTCCACAGTTCAATGATATATCCTAAACCTGAGCTGTACTTTAGCTCTTTTACCGTGAATTTCTAGCCAAAGGATAATCTTCTTTTCCAAAATAATTCCATAAAGCTTGGCCAAAATCAGGCTAATCATAATGGTCCTATAATTAGAGGGAATGTTTCTATCCCCATTTTTAAAAATAGGAACAATGAGGCTTTGTGTCTAGGGTTTAGGGAAGCCATTCTTGACTGCTAAATTGAAGAACTTGTGTATGTGATGGATAAGGATAGACCCTCCAATTTAAAAAAATTCAGCTTCGTAGGCTGTAGCCTTCAATGTCCTTAGCTTTCCCATTTGCAAGCCACTTAACCCCAAACTCTATGTCATTTAAAGAAAAAACTTCATCCTCTATAGGCACAATAGGAATGGTGTCCATGGAATTAGGGAACTCTTAAAGACTTTTAAGGTAGGAATTGCAGTCCCTTAAGGGAATCATATTATTTTCTTTAGTATTTTGGTTTAGAATTTGGCTCTAGAACTTCTTAGGATCTAGCTTATATAGTTGTGAAAGTTGCTCTTGCCTTTTATTGATATAGTACCTTTTTTCCTTTTAATTAGGGATTTGTACGTATTGATCTTATCGAGTTTTAAGGACTCATTATAAGCATCCCTAATGGATTTCCTAGCAATTTTACATTCTTTATCATACCAAGGGTTGGTCATTCTATTATTCTTTTTATAGGACACCTCAAAAGAGAACTCGTTAATAGAAGTGGAAAGGGTAGTTGTAAAATTATGATAGAGTTGTTCAATGTTGTCCTTATAAGTTAGAAGATGTAATTTACTATTTAAATCATTTAAGTCTCATTTAGTGCCTTGGAAAACATGATTTTACAAGTTTTAGGTCTCTCTCTTTGGGGAAACATTCCTTGAGCCTTTGACTCTCTTGCCTCATTGAGGCGCCCCCTTTCAACCACTACAAATTTTTGTTGTAATAGACACTAACCTACATCCATTAAGGTTGCACTAACCCTAGGTAGCTAACCCTAACTAGCTCCTAAACTAACCTAACTACTTCCTTGGGGGTGTAAATCCTCTTACTCCCCAAGGCAAGTTTCTCTAGCTAGGGTTTAAGCTAAGAGGGTGTATGCCCTTATACTTCTCTTAGAAAACCCTTGTTTAACCATTAAAATGTAGCATAAAATGATGAAGACTATGGTGGGGGTGTATGCCCTTATACTTCCCCCCAAGCTCCTAGCACAATAACTTTGACTTGAAACAAATTATAGCATGAAAGTAAAAACCATACCAATTCAAGGAAAATGCTAAGATAATCCACCACAATAGCAAGAGAGAAACCTTTCAAGGCTAGCACATAATTTCCATCAACCAAACATGAAGAGATAACCATAAACAAGAGCATAAGAGAGACAATTTTCCAAAGCTAGCAAAAATTTCAAACCAATTTCTTCTCACAATGGGAGAGTTATATCTTCAAATGAGATCTTATGATCTCTTATTTATACAAAATGTCACCAATATGACTTGTCCACATAATTAGGGGTAACCACAAGACTAGGGGTCAACAACCCTAATCTTTCCCTCTTAACAAAGTCATTCATTTAAAATTCACTTTTGCACATAAGAAAAACCCTAATTCATATGGATGTCACCCCTTTAGGGAACATTTTGGCACTAGGAGCAAGTCGTTGGTGTAGGAGGAGGGTGTCTAGGCTTGCCAAATCCATATGCCAAGTATCCATGTTTCTTCCTTCATGGTCAAAGCCTAATTCTCCTCAAAACGTCCAAGTGTCAATGCATCAACCACACCACCAAACCCTAACCCCCCTAGGTGACATCATGCCTCTATAAGTGATGTTTTGTCTCTCCTAGGAAAAACATTTGGCATGTGGGGGTTAGGTTATGTCATCCAATTCATCTTTAAGGCCTTCCAAGTTCGATCTTTCTCATCCGACATGTGGGCCCTTGACATCCACATGTGGACTTCAAGCCCCATGGAATCCTAGGCTAGGCTTGTTCTTCTAAAATTGTCCACCAACTAGGTCCTACAAAGACAAATAAGCACACCCTCCAATGATCTCAAGTCATAACATCATGATAAGTGAATCCAATCAATAAGTGAGTCACCTAAGCATGCACATCAAAGACCACTATATCAAACAATTAATTGATCAAAGACATTATCTGACTTGTCAAGCTTGAATATGGGAGGGTTGACGAGGTGTCCTATTAGGTAGGTCTTGCCCTAGGTCAAGGAGAGTTTCCAAGAGATCCCTCTCTAAGCCATGTAAAGTGGGTGAGGTGTTTGGGGTCAAGACTCAATGAGAATAAGGCTCATGACATATAAGAGGTCGTAATGTCTCATTCTACAATAGCAAGAGAGAAACCTTCCAATGCTAGCACATCACTTCCATCAACCATACATCAAGATATAACCATAATAACCTTGGAAAACGTGATTTTACAAGTTTTAAATCTCATTTATTGATTAGATTATAATATCTTAATATTAATAATTTTTACAAATATAAAATATCCTCTTTCTTATCTTCTCTATTCTATATCATTTTTCAAGAAATAATTATAATGTCTTAATATAAAATTCTGTGTACACCATTATCATCATATATCCTCCAAATCATAATATATTAATATAAAATTATATCTTTCTTATCTTCTCTATTATCTATCCTTTTTCAAGAAATAATTATAATGTCTTAATATAAAATTATGTGTACACCATTATCATCATATATCCTCCGAATCATAATATATTAATATAAAATTATATCTTTCTTATCTTCTCTATTCTCTATCCTTTTTCAAGAAATAATTATAATGTCTTAATATAAAATTATGTGTACACCATTATCATCATATATCCTCCAAATCATAATCTGTTAATATAATATTATATGTAAATCCTTTCTACATTATATGCACGCCATCATATGAAAGAAATGCGAAGAAACGCTTGCGTGACGGTCATCCTCGAATATTCCGGTTTTTTCGTGACTCGAATATTCTAGGTGTCATTTGCTTCTTTTAAATACTCTCTTATTAAATAATAAAAATAACAATGTAATCCAAAAACAACAAATTAATTCAAATTCAATAAATTTCACTTCCACATACATTATATCTGCCAAAGACAATAATTTCAAGTAATCCAAACTCAACAAATTTGGGCCTAATAATTTCATTAAAAATGCAGTTCAAAGTCAAACAAATTTGGCCGTAATACACAAAAGATAATAAGAGGCAAAACATTGCAATTTACATCACAGCCTTTTATGGCAATGTCCTAAAAAGGAAAAAGAATTTAATGAACGAAAATATTATATTATATTTTAAATTACAAATAATTTATATAAATTTAATAAGATAATTATGAATTAAATCTAAATATTTATTGTAGATTAGAAGATAAAACAATATTATTATATTGAGAAGCATTTTTTATAGTTTAGTATGAAGGAGATGTGTAATTCCTTAGGTACTCATTTCAGTTGACATGTATATTGGGGAGTCTCTTCTCATCCATGTTGTTTAACTTGTTTTTGTACATTAAATACCCAATCATGACACTGTTCTCAATGGGGAACTTTATAATGATGATAATTAACATTGTTAATAATTTCTTTATATTTAAATATAAAGAAGATCTGTAATTCCTTTAATATTTAATATGAAATTAACATTTAAAAAAATGTTTCAATATCAACCATAATTAAAATATTTCAATTTTCATTAAATATAAAAGGAATTTGTAATTATATTCCTACTTAACATAAAATATATATATAATCAACTTCAAATTTTTCATTATGAAAAAATCAAATTGTAATAATATTTAATATGAAATTGACCAGTTACATTTAAGAACAATGTTACAATATCAACTATAACTAAAATATTTCAATTTCTATTAAATATAAATGAAATCTGTAATTATGTTTAAACTTAACATACAATTAGATTTAAAAGTTATATATATATGAAAAGATCAAACTGTTTAAAATG
>SNQJ01S0015701.1:90040-105897 GCA_010110895.2 Picea sitchensis | reverse complement strand
TCATCATAGAATCCCCTCCACAAGTCAACATCAAATTAGACTTTCTTTGTGGGTGTGAAGCCCCTACACAAACCCACAAATCCCATCACCAAACCCATGAATTCCCAACTTCATTCCAAAGGAATTTTTCACCAAACAAAGAGTGTAATGTGGTGTCCATGACGATTCTCACATGCCCAAAACCTAGGGCATGTGAGAATACCTTCCCGAAGCTAAAAAAATCAACACTCCATCTTAGCAAGGGAGGTATTCTCATCACACTCCAAAATTACCTAGAAGTAACTTTGTCTCCCACACTCAATTCAATACCACAACTACTCTCCAATCCACCTGATTGGATGCTCCCTCTGTCACTGAAGAAAATTCTACTCTCCAGTCCTCCTGCCTAGTTTCATCCTTGGTCACTGAAGAAAATCTTGCTGTCTGGAATGATCCCATATTGGAATGTTCCCTGCTCCTAGAAGCCTCTCACTCTTGAGTATCCTTCCTATCCATCTCAACCCATGACACCCTCTTGACAGTATTGGAAGATGCCTCTCTCCCATATGGACCTAAAGGTTGGCTCCCATTGAATGATTGACTCTCCCTCTAAGCCTCTTGAATCCCTTTGGAGTTGGACTCCCTCTAAATCCACCGACTCCCTCTGAGTCTACACAACCTTTAGATATATCTCCTCTTTTTCCAATGTCATCTACACATTCCTAGGAGTCTATTCCTCCCCACTAGATCCTAAGGGTTGAATCCCTCTGAGCTCTGGATCCCTTTGAGAGTGTACCAATGTTGGAGCTACCTACTTCCTCTATACCTATGTTGTTGGTGGGGCCACCTACCTCACCATTGGTGGATCTACCTACTCCTCCTCATTTGTCTCTTTGATCCTCTTGTTCACAACATGCATAGTCTAGCCCCTCATCCTATATATGTTTCCCTCTCTAACTCCAAGAACAACCGTTGATATGAAGATAAATCCTCTAGGAATCCAATAAAACTTGTCCATCCTGGAACAACACTACATAGCCCTACTCCTCAATCATTGAGGCTGAGAACACACTCATGGAACCCATAACACAGTTTCCACTTGTAACACATCCCATGAATCCATATAGAATGACATTGTACCAGATCCCTGTACTACATGTCTGACCCTCATACCAAGCTCCAAGTACATACTTGAGTCAGACACTGTGAATCTCTCAAACAAATCTCATGCCCTTATCATGTGCCGGCGGTTCCCACTATATAATAACTATGAAATCCTCCAAGGAAATCATCCCGCTTACACAAGTCATGAAGATCCAATGAAATTCTACCCAAGTCCATCATCCAAATCATCCCTGGACTCTAACCAGGTCTCCTCCTAGACATAATCCGTCCATAGTCTGTCAAACCTTTGTAATGTCTCTCATGCATATATCCCTTGCACAAATGGTTCCCAAGACCTCAGAATACCTGTAAGTGTCTATGCACATGCTGAAACAGATCTCAAGTCCTCTCTTTGAACAATCCCAAGCTACATATGGACACATAATCTAGTCCACTCTAGACATAAGAAACTCATATATGAAACTGTCCTCATCCTCCTGGGTAAAATACATCATACATTGTCATACCTCGACAATGTACAACTCTCCATCCTGATAAATACTTTATCTTGTCAACCTACCAGACATGCAAAGCTATCACATTCGTTCCAAAGCACCCGAGCTACATCGATCACATCTCACTGGTACTAGTCATCGGAAGTCCATCCATAGGGTTGGAAACCTATCACACAACAAACTATTGCGATTTGGTCTCTCTATCAATCCAAAAAAACTCCAACCCTCCACGCCATTGAATTGCAATAGTCCACAACTCCTTTTCTAGATGATCTGCTCCATGTATCAAACTAAAGACCATCTAACCTATTGCCACCTGCAACTATCACTATAGCTCCCTCTCAGAGCTAACTCCTCAACACTACTACAACTCCCTCATAGAATTTTCACCCATGACTTGTCTAGAACAAGAACAAGAACAACACTCTTCTAGTGTTGCAACCAAAAAATGTGTCTCAAGATGATCCCCTTCTCTTCAAATCCCAAGCTCTGAAACCATGTCAATTTTCACATGGAACTCTATGTGACTAATTTTCAGATATGAAAATTGCTTCCTAGTGAGCTAATAGTAAAACCCTAGCTATTATAACTAAACAATTTTACACTGACACTACTACATATTCAAAAAATTTCGACGAACTATTTTCAATGGTATAGACAAAATTGGTAGTACTGTCGAAAAATACAACATAAATATTTCAATTTTTCATTTTTTTTCAATCCCGCCCAAATTTGTCGGACTTGAGATGGAAACGAACGTTTGTCTCACTTACGATGTCTAGTACAAGGTGTTTGTATTACGACAAACCACTGTATTTTTCCCAATACCGATGATACTACTGTTAATTATTTCTCTCATCCAATGGTCACCCACTATTTGAAAAATTCAACATTGACTTGGTCAACTGTCATCAGAATTCAGACGGACAAAAAATTATAAATATGTTGCAATTTAGAGATGTTGCGACAGTTTTTCTATAAAAACGATAGTTCAAAAAGGGTTTAAGGTCTTCTTGTCAAGCAAAAAATAGATTTATTTGTATATGTCATGATGTAGGAGCATCTCTCCATGTAGCCAGCCAGCCAGCCATCCACGTCAGTGTGCATGCATTCATATGCTGAAAGGGAGGCGCAACCTCATTCAAATTTGAATTGAATGTAATTTAATGCTTAGACTGGTGAGCCATGGAAGCCGTGCCTTTGAGCAGGCATTAGGTAGATCAGCTTTAATGCCAAGATCGGCTGAGATCTAGATCCAGGCGCTGGACTAGACAACCATTGAATGTAATTTATTAGAGTAGGTGAACCTGGAGGGAAGCGCTCGATGAGCCCCTCAGGTAAAAGAGATTTTCAGATCTCATTTTGAAAAAAAGGGGGGGAGAGTCAGAGCTAGAGAAGATAGAGAAGAGAAGAGCCAGAGAGAGCTCGGGAACACCATTGTAATTACAGGCATTTGTCATTGTTAATATAATAGAGCAGTTTTTCCTGCATGTCATTCTGTGTTATGTGGATGTCTGTGTGTGTTCCATTATGTTGTATGTGTATATGTTGTTAGTGTGCATTTACAAGAGTGTTTGATTTCAGGTTAGAGAGGTTCTTTGAGGCTTCATGCCCTGAGGGTATGATGGACTGCTACGGACTCAGAATGCAAGGCCACAGAGGATGCACTTCTGAACTCTGCGGAGTTAGAAAAACACGTGTCAGGTGGGCACAGGAACTAAAATCAATAACTCAAAGGAAGACCTCAAGGTTTCTGAATACCTTGGAGGCAAGGCTATGTAGCTGAAACACAGTTCCAGACAGAACTTTGTTGTAAGTTCTGTAGGAGCTCTGCCAGGTGGGCATTGAGCGTAAGCACGAGGTGATGAAGAAGAACTCAACCGTGAGTTCAGAAAGAAGACAAAATCTCTGAGGAGTTATGTAGAAGCTCTGCTAGGTGGGCATTTGAGCAGGTGCAAGGAGTGCGCAAGAGAAAGGGATAGAAGTGTTGAACGTTCTGTGGAAGAGGAGAACTCTGCCAGAAGGGCATCGAGACGTTGTGCAGATAGGCACAGGAAGCAGAGAACTCTTTGAGGTCGAGAGAGCCAGGACATCGAAAGTCCCGAAATCCTAACATAATCGGGATCGTCCAATTGAGGAGGATGTGTGGCAACCATCAGCGCCATTGGGAAAGTCCCGACAGGGAAGCGTCAATCGGAGTTGAAGCCATCGAGATATTGGGGATATTGTAGACGAGTGGTCCGTGCATTTCGAAATCGTGAAACGCGAAACCCCGATCAATGGGGAACAACTGTCAGCACAGCAGCGGAGGAGGGTAGAGCCGTTGATCCAAGTCCGCCAGGACTGTTGGATTATTCACGAGATCGCCTATCGGGATCTCGTGAGAAAAATGTTCAAGATTTGGCCACAGGAATCGTGATATTGCGAGACGCGTTATCCCGACGACTTCATGAGTGTGTGGGCCACAGCTGGGCCGTGAGTGGAGGATAGGTGGCAGAGGTCGAGAAAGCTCATGAACTCGGGAGTTCGCCGATTGAGAGCCCAAACATTGGGTGCTCCAAGTCCCGAAGACGCGATGGAGCCGAAGTCCCGATAGCAGAGGGAGAAAGTCAGCGATTGACTGACCATCGGGTCTCTGGGTTTCGAGATCCCCAGAGATAGAAAGTGAACTCGCGAAGCCGTGATTTTCGATCCTCCGATAAGAAAGGAAGGGGATCGCGCGAAGAGAAATGTGGGTGCAGATTTCCCGATAGGGAAATAGAATAACCTTGGCGTTCTTCGGGCCATGTGGAAGAGGAGATCCTGTGTGGGCGGGTAGTAACATACGCCCCTGTGTCAAGTGGTATCAGAGCGGGAATCTGTTTGTATATTGTAGACAGAGGAGCAAGAAGAAGACAGAGTGCTGGAGGAATCTGTGTTGACTGTTTGCAGGAGGACAACAATCGAGAATGCAGTCATTGGGACTGTAGGATGAAGCTAAGCACTTAGGATTGTAGGAGTGACAGCAACAGGTTTTCTAGGGAGGCAGACAGGGACAACAAGATGGCTACTGAAGGCCATAGAAAGAAGAGCAAGGCAGAAAATCTTGCCGAATGGGATAAAGAAAATACTAGAGAGCTCTATGAATTAAAAGAAGACATAGAGAAGCTCGAACTGCGGATGAGGCAGGATAAGAAAGCCAAGCAGAGATGGGTTTATGAATGGCCCATGAGGAAGGCGAAAGCAAAGTGGCCAGTCAGGGAGCTGATGGTCATAAGACAGCGTAGGCTGTTGAGAAAGTGGTTGAGGTATGTTGAAAACCTCAAAGCCACAGAGGAAAAGATGATTGATCACTGTGGGCCAGAGACTGGGAGAGGTCTCAATGATGAAGAATTTGAATTGGGGTCATCTGAGGATCTCAAGCATTGCCAGGAGGGAAAAGAAGTATAAATTCCCGTTTTCCAGGAGGGCAACGAGCTGAGGTCGCTGTGGGATCTCACAGACTGTCAGGAGGACAGTTGAGGTATTTCAATTTGCCAGGATGGCAATGATAAGAGATCGCTGAGGGATCTCGAAGACTGCCAGGAGGGTAGCGAGAACGTCTCATATTTCCAGGTGGGTAGAGATGAACAATTGGGACTAGATGAAAGTCTCATGGACTCAGAGGAGAGTTCAATTCAGCAAGGAGTGCTGATGAAGATGGGATCAATTGATCTCATAGTCTGCCAGAAGGGAAGCAGGGACATCCCATATTTCCAGGTGGGCAGGGATGAGCAGGTGAATGTGGATCATCTCGAGGAGCTGACAGAGCGGATGAGACTGTCTAAGGGTATCATAAATCCATAGATGAATTTGGATCAACAGGTACAACTGACATCAGAAGATATGAGGAGACGACTGAGGATTGGGGGAATTCAAATATTCCTACTATCTGCCCAGGAGGAGGCAGAAATCGATATTGTAAATGGTGCAATAGCAGAACAGTCACAGCTGACGATGACTGTCACAGAAGTATTGGAGCAGACTTTGGAAGTTGCCCAAGCAGAAGAAGAGAGTGAACATTCTGAGGAACGACTCAATGATTTCGGCCAGGGAGATGAAAGGAAAGAAGCTGTAGCACTGGAGCTAGCAGCAAAGGAAGCCGAGAAGCAGGCAGGTAGATTTATCACTCCATGGGTGATGGAGCTAGAAATGTTGGAGGATTGGCAGAACAATCCAGAGCCAACAAGGGAACTGGCAGAATTTGAGCTGTTAGAGAAGAGGGTGACTGAACAACAAGTCAGTCAAAGGGAGACTGCAGAGTTGAATTCTGTAGCAGAGTGGCAACTTGAGGCCACAGATGAATATGAAGAAGGAAGCATGGGAGATCATGGTGATCTACCCAATTGTAGAAAAATTTTGCAGCTGAGGAGACTGCAAGAGCCGAGCCAGCCATTGGAGTAGCTGAACGAGGTAATAGAAGACATTAGAAGGCTGATGTTGAGATCAATAGACACTTCCATTAGGGAGGGGCTGAGAAGAAGGAGAGCAGCAGCAGCAGCAGAATGGAGCAGATGAGAAGCTCCAGAGATTGGTTCGAGATCCAGGAGGATTTCCAATAGATGGAGGGGAAGCGCATGAGCAGGAGCTCATGATTTTGCAGCCGAGGAGTATGATGCATGAGCATCTCTCCACGCAGCCAGCCATGTCAGCGCGCATGCATTCATATGCTGAAAGGGAGGCGCAACCTCATTCAAATTTGAATTGAATGTAATTTAATGCTTAGACTGGTGAGCCATGGAAGCCGTGCCTTTGAGAAGGCATTAGGTAGATCAGCTTTAATTCCAAGATCGGCTGAGATATAGATCCAGGTACTAGACTAGATAACCATTGAATGTAATTTATTAGAGTAGGTGAACCTGGAGGGAAGCGCTCGATGAGCCCCTCAAGTAAAAGAGATTTTCAGATCTCATTTTGAAAACAAAGGGGGGAGAGTCAGAGAAAGAGAAGATAGAGAAGAGAAGAGCCAGAGAGAGCTCGGGAACACCATTGTAATTACATGCATTTTCCATTGTTAATATAACAAAGCAGTTTTTCCTGCATGTCATTCTGTGTTATGTGGATGTCTGTGTGTGTTCCATTATGTTGTATGTGTATATGTTGTTAGTGTGCATTTACATGAGTGTTTGATTTCAATTTAGAGAGGTTCTTTGAGGCTTCATGCCATGAGGGTATGACGAAGTGCTGCGGAATCTGAACGCAAATGCACAGAGGATGCACTTCTGAACTCTACGGAGTCAGACAAAGACATGCCAGGTGGGCACAGGAACTGAAATCAATAACTCAAAGGAAGACCTCAAGCTTTCTGAATACCTTGGAGGCAAGGATGTGTAGCTGAAACACAGTTGCAGACATAACTTTGTTGTAAGTTCTGTAGGAGCTCTGCCAGGTGGGCATTGAGCGTAAGCATGAGGTGCTGAAGAAGAACTCGACCGTGAGTTCAAAAATAAGACATAATCTTTGAGGAGTTCTGTAGAAGCTCTGCCAGGTGGGCATTTGAGCAGGTGCAAGGAGTGCGCAAGAGAAAGGGACAGAACTGTTGAACGTTCTATGGAAGAGGAGAACTTTGCCAGAAGGGCATCAAGACGTTATGCAGATAGGCACAGGAAGCAGAGAACTCTTTGAGGTCAAGAGAGACAGGACATCGAAAGTCCCAAAATCTCGACATAATCGGGACCATCCAATTGAGGAGGATGCATGGCAACCATCAACGCCATCGGGAAAGTCTCGACAGGGAAGCGTCCATTGGAGTTGAAGCCATTGGGATATCGGGGATATCGTAGACGAGTGGTCCGTGCATTTCGAAATCGCGAAACGCGAAACCCTGATCAGTGGGGAACAACTGTCAGCACAGCAGCGGAGGAGGGCAAAGCCATTGATCCAAGTCCACCAGGACCGTTGGATTATTCGCGAGATCGCCTATCGGGATCTCATGAGAAAATTGTTCAATATTTGGCCACGGGAATCACGATATTGCAAGATGCAATATCCTGACAACTTCCTGAGAGTGTGGGCCATAGCTGGGTCGTGGGTGGAGGACAGGTGGAAGAGGTCGAGAAATCTTGTGAACTCGGGAGTTCTCCAATTGAGAGCCCAAACATTGGGTGCTCCAAGTCGCGAAGACGCGATGGAGCCGAAGTTCCGATAGCAGAGGGAGAAAGTCAGCGATTGACTGACCATCGGGTATCAAGGTTTCGAGAGCCCCAGAGATAGAGAGTGAACTCGCGAATCCGCGAGTTCCGATCCTCCGATAAGAAAGGAAGAGGACCGCGCGAAGAGAACTGTGGGTGCAGATTTCTCGATAGGGAAATAGAAGAACCTTGGCATTCTTCGGGCTATGTGGAAGAGGAGATCCTGTGTGGGCGGGTAGTAACATATGCCCCTGCGTCATGTCAATTTCATTAGAAAAATATAATATATATTCTATTACACCACTCAATTTTATAAGATAATCATCATTATATTTTTGTGGGGAAGGATGTCATAAAATATTAGAGGTGGGAAAAAAAGTCAAGAGGGTGAAAAGGGTGATGATAAATGTTATTTCCCTTGCAAGCGATGTTGTATTGCACGTCCCATAAGAATTTTAATAGCAATAACTAAAATAAATTGCAGGATATATGGGCACATTGACGAGGTATCGAATGAATATCATCCCATGGTAATTAGCTATATATTCATTATATGTTTTTATATTGATGTTATTTATAAAAATTTATATTGTTTTAATGTTTTTTATACACACTAGTTTTGCATGATTGTTTGTAATTATAAAGTTAGAATTTCCCCCTAACTTTATGTAGAATGCACCAAGTAGTATTAGAAATGATGTCATACAAGCTGAGGAACATGAAGTGAATAACTAAGGTCAATTTAATGATCACGTGGAATAATATGAAAATAATAAGATAGTTCATGATGATGGGACAAATAAAATGATCGAAGACTTGTTCACTCGATCAGATGAGGATGGGGACAATGATGATATTTATGATGAAAACCTGATAGAAAAGGAAAACAAATGACTTTATAAAGGCTCAAGAGAAAATATTATCTATGTTACATTGTTGTTGGTGAACTTAAAAAGGTTATGAATCATTTGTCAAACACTTGTATGACATAGATCCCAAGGCATGTAATATGTTTCATCACATATACATACAGACTGATTTTTTTCTCTTTTTTTTTAGTGTTAACTAATGTGTAAAATACGAATGCAATATTTACAATTAATATTCTTTACATTATCTAGTTATTTTTTATGTTGTAGATTGTTAGGTGAATTTATGTTACCATCGTCAAATATTTTACCTCACACATATCGATATTTACATGCCATTATGAAAGACATTGGAATGGAGTATCAAACTATAGATGCATGTCCTAATGATCATATTATATATTATGTACAAAATGCATCGAAAACAAAATGTCTGCAATGTCATGTCAATAGATATCGAACCGATCAAGTAACAAAAAGGGTGCCTTGAAAGGTTCTTCATCATATTCCCATAATTCCATGTTTTCAACGATTGTTCAGGTGCAGAGGCATAACACAATTTATGGATTACCATGCACAAAACATAAGTGAAGATGGTGTTCTTTGAATGCCTGCAGATGGTTATGCATTTAGGGAAATTGAGGAAAAATGGGAAAAATTTAAATATGAACTTCGTAATGTTAGGATTTCACTGACAGTTGAAGGTGTTAATCCATTCAGAGAGCTTAGATATATTTACTCAGTGTGGCCTATTTTTGTTATCAACAATAACATTCCTCCTTGGATTCCAATAAAGAGGAAGAACATAATGTTGACAATGATTGTTCTAGGTATTTATTTACATTAATTTTTCGAATGTAACATTTTCATTTGTTTCGTTTTTTGCATAATATCTTTTATTTATTTATTTACTTATGTATACATATCATGGTAGTAATTATGTGTAATTTCAAACAATTAGGTAAGTACCAATTTAAATATGTGAATGTATATATCGAGCCTCTTATCGATGAGGTACTAAAGTTATGGGCTGAAATCACTATGTATGACATCTGTAAACCAATCAGGGAGAAGAATTTTCAATTCCTTGGAATACTTGTATGGACAATTCATGATTCCCCAAGACTAACACATTTTTGTGGTATGTAAAATTCTATTTCACTTTAATACTATATACTTATTTAAAGAAATCATGCATGTTTTTAAAATAATTGGCATTAATCCATCTGTTGCAGGTCTTCAAACGAAGGGTAAATTTTCATGTCCAGTTTGTGGTCCTAAGATGAAGCATCGTCATTCAAAAAGTTTAGGAAAGATGGTATTTGATGAGTATAGACACTTCCTCCCTAAGAACCATAAGTATCGTACTACTGAAAAACATATCTTCAATGGGAAAGAAGAGACTGGATTAAAACCATTAAGAATGACACCTCGCCTATGGAGGTTGGAATATAACAGAAATCATGTACGAAATTTATTTATGTATCATATATGTAAAGTTTTGAATTTTTATTTTAATTATTGAATTTATTTTACCTTATTTGATAATTATTGTTGTGATTTATTTTATGATTCATCAAGGTCGGCATCGTGAAGGTATTAATAATGGGTTTCCGCAAGGAATGAAATGTTATCCCACTCAATTCATGAGGTTTCCCTACTATGAGGAGCTTAAAATAAATCATTTGTTTTATACAATTCATATAGGGAAGAATGTGATAGAAACATCACGATGAATCGTAGATGGTAGGAGGGATAAAGAAAAAATTGTTAAAATTTGTATTGGCATTCAAGAAGCCAATCCCTCAATGAAAAATGTAATCCGATCAAATAACGATGGATACTGAAATAACCTTCCATGGTTATTAACAAAGAAACAAAGAAATGATGTAAAATAGGTCATTCAAAGAATTAAATTTCCCAAAGGTTTTTCTTCAAACATAAATAATATCTTAATGCAGAAAGATGAATTTGGTGGGGTAAAAACACATGATTGACATACCTTCATTAAGGTAATAATTTTGGTATACATATTTATATATTGGTCGTATACATATTTTAATATTTTTATTTCTTTTTGTATACTTTGGAAACAAAGAACGATTCATTTTTTTTGATAGAGTACGTTCTAGCTCTATCTCTCCCAAACGACTTTGACAAAAAAGTCAAACAAGTTATATATGATCTTGACAAATACATGAGGTAAGTAGTTGTGATTTATATGCTTTTTTTTTTCAATTTGTTGTTGTATTTAATGACATAAGTTTTACTTGTAATGTAATATATAATTATGTTTTGTTGAAACATGTTATTTTCTTGCGTCGTGATCTGTAGATGGTTGTTATTGAAAGAAATCCATCAAGATAATATAAAGTATTGGAAGAGAGAAATTCCTCAGCTAATGTGTGAAATGAAAAAGTACCACCTCTAACATTTTTCAATGCGCAATAACACTACCTCATACACCAAGTTGAGTATATTGAAATGTGTGGACTTGCACACACAAGGTCAATGTGGATGGTGGAGAGGCACTTGAAATCATTGAAGGCTTTGGTTAGACAAAGAGCACGTCCCGAGGGTTCTATGGTTGAGGGATATATGGTATATCAATGCATGGTGTGTATTAGTCAATATCTTCCTAAATTAGCAGGGCCAACTATGCATGCAATGGATTGCATTTGGGATGCGAACTTCATCAAAAACTTTGAAGGAGAGCACCTATTGGGGAAAGGTAGAATGAAGAAAGTGAGAGGTAATTAAATTGTAGAGATTTATAATACATATAACTTTTTGTTTTTTGTGTATATGATTATACTCATTTAATATTTGTTATTTCATCAATTATTAATATTTACCATGGTTATAACTAATATTTAATATTGGTGAATTATGATTTTTTGATTCAGTTGCTCAATATTGGGATGCACTACATTTATACATTGCAAACAATCTTGATTGGATGAAGGTATGGATTGAAAGATGTAAACAACATCATGGCGATAGGTTATCATGGAAACAACTTTCTGAATTGGTTAGAGAAGATCCTCGCAATGGAGATGCCAATTTACGTAGAGGTAAATTGATTTAGCATATGGTTTAAAAGATGGATAGGAAAGAAAATTCACCCATTTTATTCAGTTATTTTATATTATATTAATATGACTGGAGGTGTGTTTTTTTTAAACACTTTCCAAGTTATATAAATATATTTTTTAATTGACAATGCATCTTATACATGTCTGTCATATTTCAATTGAAACACCACAAGGCTATGTGGTGCAATGGTTTTAAATTTCGCATCAAATAGTTGGATGAAGCCAGGTAAACTTGTGATAGTGGGATAACTACAATATTCCAGGTCACTAATGTTTCCTCTAGGAGTGATAGACATCCTTGAGAATCTAAACATAGATATTATGGGTATTTGGATGATATGTTTGAGTGTGACTTTAATTCCTTCAAATTAGCTATGTTCGACGTCAAATGGTATAGGTTACAAATGCATGAACGTGATGATGAAAGAATTGTTATTTAATATGCCAATGGATTTATGATGATTAAAACAACAATGTTTGAAAGAGGACATGATTGCTATGTTTTTCCTAGTCAATGTGAACAAGTCTTTTACTCAAAGGTTCCATGTGAGACGGATTGGTAATTTGTTTTTATATATGATCCAAGAGAAATTCCAGTAAAGTACACTATAGAAGAAGAAGATGATGCACTAGAAACAGAGCTAGAAGATGGGTCAAAAGATGAAGAAGGAGGAGGAGATGCAATTCTTGATGATGATGTCGATGAAGATATGATTGAAAATGACATTGATGACGATGATGATATCGTCAATCCTTTCAACACCGTTTCTGAATCGTATGATGATACATATGTCGAGTTGGAAGAGAAAGAAGAAGATACATAAGAAGGATGATTACTTATGTGGGTTATTTACATGTTTTTAAGTTTTATGACATTTTTTTATATCCTATGTGACATGTTGTTTATTATGTCAAACCTGAAAATAATAGCCATAGCATACATGCTAAACTAAAATTATCATTTACAAACACATAATTTAGTTTACCTTAATCAATTTTTGTTTTTGTAGTTTCTATGCATGATTACTATGTTGCTTTCAATTGTTTTCTATTTTATAGATTGGGTATTGGGGAATTGATAGTGATGTGATATGGATGGGAGGGGCCATATCAACTTCCACCTTCATGTGGTTGGCTTTTTTTAGTAGAGAATAAATTATTCTCGAAACCAAGAAAAGCTCATTCATCTTTATATCATCATCTTAAATGTCATCATTGTTGTCATAGTATTGCAACAACAAAGTTTCGATGAACATGTTCGACATTTCTATAGCATCTTCATCAAAACTATTCAAAAACATGGGACTTTGGGCCATGATTCTAGTGGCAAGAAGAAGGCGCTAGATGAGATTCCATACTTAAATAATGATTTCGTACTTATAATTATATTCTTTATGGAGCAAAAAAGTACTTAGATGAGAGAAAAAACAAAGACAAGAAATAATTGATGAAGCTTGTGCAATTTATCATGTAATTGTTTATCGACATTATTGCATGCCCTTGTAGTACTAGATCCAGGAACATGTGTCTCCAAGGAATTTTAAAAGAAACAAATAAAATACATTGTACTTGGACTGGACATGGGAAATAGTGACCTATGAATGGGGCCAACATTGAAATTTTTCAAACTATTTCTATATGCATTGAAATTTGATATGGATAGACTGTTCACATGCCTTGACGATATGGGAGGGTTTCCATACTCAAATATGACTCACACACCTACTCTATATATCCTATATCGTTCTTGTTCCATTTGAACTTTCTCAGATTAATGTAATGCATGGAACTTGCAACATAGCCATCATCATGGTCATGCTCTTTATATTCATCACCTATGTCGTTCAAAACTAGCATAATTTCAATTAGGCCCATGATTTTGGTGGAAAGAAGAAGGTGCTAGATGAGATTTAATACTTAAATAATGATTTCATACTTATAATTATATTCTTTATGGAGAAAAAAAGTACTTATATGAGAGAAAAAATAGAGACAAGAAATAACTAATGAAGCTTGTGAAATTTATCAAGTACCTTTTTATCGATGTTATTGCATTCGCTTGCATTACTAGATGTGGTAGCGTGTATCTCGAAGGAATTTTAAAAGAAACAACTAAAAGGAACTGTACTAGGACTGGACATGGGAAATAGTGACTTGTGAATGGGGCCAACATTGGAATTTTTTCAAATTGTTTTTGTATGCATTGAGATTTGACATGGATAGTCTGTTCACATTCCTTGATGATATGGGAGTGTTTCCATACTCAAATATGAATCACACACCCACTCTATATATTGGATCTCATCCTCATTTCATTTGAAATTTATCGGATTAATGTCATGCATGGAACTCCCAACATACCCATCGTCATGGTTGTGCTCTTTATATTCATCACCTATGTCATTCAAAACCAGCACCATGCCAATTAGCCCATGATTTTCGTGGAAATAAGAAGGCGTTAGATGATATTTTGCATTTAAATAATGATTTCATACTTATAACTATATTTTTTATATATGGAGAAAAAAATTACTCAAATGAGAGAAAAAAACTAAGAAAAGAAACAATTGATGAAGTTTTTGCAATTTATCAAGTACTTTTTTATCGACGTTATCGTATGCCCTTGCAGTACTAGATGTGGGAACGTGTGTCTTGAACAAATTTTAAAAGAAATAACTAAAAGACATTGTACATCTCCTAAAATCCATAATCCCACTATTAATACTTTAACCCTATATCCAAAAATATATAATGCATAATTTGTAACCCCAATAATTCCTACAACCCCTAAACCCCCTTACGAAATATAAACTTTAACATGTGTAACTCCTAACAATCCCTAAAACCCTTAACTCCTTACCTTAAAACCCCTATAAAACCCATAACCTCTTCACCCATATCCCTTGAACTCTATAATTTGAAACAAAACCCCTAACCTATGAAACTTATCTACATCCCTTATGACCCCTAACCATAGTCTATTATAAACCATAAACCATGTAACACTTAACCTAAAAAATAATGATAATCCCTAACCCATGTAACCCATAGGCCCCAATCTACATAACTCTTATAATTGGTATGTTCAACATAAACCTTATAACTAGTAAGATCTAACTCCTATTATCCTTATTGCTATATCTCTTTTCAACCCACCCATATGAAACCTTAACCCTATATCCCCTTATAACCCATAACCCCTAAAATCAATAACTATCCCACTTTAAGAATTTAACCTTATATCATTAGCAGAACACCTTCATGTGATGACACCAACAACAAAGAAATATCACCAAAGAAAGGATACCTACTTAAGGAAAAAGGAACCATGTCAAAAATAAAATCTATTAGATAATTCAAATATTCAATTCAATCAAAATACCAAGCTATAGTATTAGTAAGGAGAAGTATATTACAATCACGAGATGTAAAAATACCCATACTATAGTAGAGTAAGGACATTGACCCATAGATAGAACATAAGAAATTAGAATATTCTCTAGAGGCATATGGATAATTATCATTACAAAACCGAAGATCCTGCAACACAACTCGTGTGTTACAAAGAAATTTCCTGAGACATACATATGCAAATCCCTGCAAGGGAGCTACAATGATCACTCAAACTACATGATGAGTGGAGAAGAGTTATCTATCAATGTGCCTACCAAGATGACCTTTGATACATTTACCGCTCATGTATTAACAATCAACATGATAAGGATCCCAAAACCCATTGAAACACACACTGACACTAAGAGGGGGGGTGAATCAGTGTATGGAACTTTTGACTACTTTTCACACTTTCATAGATTAACTAAATTAACTGAATAAGATATATGCAGTTCAATTAATTATTCATAAACATATAAAACATAAACTGTATGAAGTAGATAAATATCATTCTTTTATTTATTTAACTTGTATGAATACATAAAAAATCAATCTTTAATATTTTAAAAATCAACCGAATATGAGAGATCCAACTCTCTAATACAAGACCCAACTTGTATTTCTCAGATCCAATTGAGAAATGAGGAATCCAACCCTCATAACAAGACCCAACGTGTTGATATCAAATCCAACTGAGATGTGAGGAATCCAATCCTCATGACAAGACTCATCTTATAAACATGCACCAACCTG
>SNQJ01S0015701.1:23141-58556 GCA_010110895.2 Picea sitchensis | reverse complement strand
TAGGATACCAAACCATACTCTGTTGTCCCCTTAAGATATCTAAAAATTCTTTTGACTGCAAGTAGATGAGAAGTTTTTGGTGAAGCTTGAAACCTGCCAACTTGACAAACTGCATGCATAATATCAAGTATTGTAGCTGTATCATAAAGAAGACTACGAATCATAGATCTATACACTTTCTGATCAACATCTTTAGTATCGTCAAACTTACTTAATTTACAGCCAGTAACCATGGGAGTGCCAACTGGTTTAGAATCTTCCATCTGAAATTTATTAAGAATTTTGTTGATATATTTGGTTTGAGAGATGGAAATACCTTTATCAGATTGAGTAATTTGCGATCCTAAGAAAAACTTAATTTCTCCTAACATGGACATCTCAAACTTTTTCTGCATACTTTCAGCATACTGTTTACTTAAGCCTATCATCATCACTACCAAAAATGATATCATCTACATATATCTCAACAATGATCAACCTATCATTTTCTTCTTTAATGTAAATATTACTATCAGTGTTACCCTTCCTAAATCCTTGCTACCTCAAGTAATTGACAAGTATGGAATACCAAGCCCTTGGTGCTTGCTTCAGCCCATACAATGCATTTTTCAACCTGTAAACATATTGTTCTGCTTCTTGCACCTAAAAACCATCTGGTTGTTCCATATATACTTCTTCCTCTAAATCACCATTCAAAAATGCAGACTTTACATCCATTTGGTAAACTTTAATGTGTTTAGAACTAGCTTAAGCTAGAATCAGTCTAATGGATTCCATTCTTGCAACAGGAGAAAATTTTTCTCCATAATCTATTCCTTCTACCTATGCATACCCTTTACAAACCAATCTAGGCTTATTTCTAGTTATTTTACCTGCTTCATCCATCTTATTTCTGAAAACCCATTTAGCCCCTATGACATTCTTATTCAAAGGTCTAGGAGCCAATTGCCATGTCTTATTCTTTTCTATTTGACTAAGTTCTTAATTCATTGGTTTCATCCAGTATTCATCTTTAATTTCTTCTTCAATGCTTTTGGGTTCAATTAGAGAAAGTAAAGATACATGTTCATGAGTTGATGTGGATTCTTTCCTTCTGATTCTTGTTCCAACACTTGCATTTAAGTCACCAATTATTTGTTCTTCGGGATGATTTTTCTGTATTCTCTTGCTTGGAGTCATGTTTTTGGATGGAGTTGTTCCTTGTATCAAAGTAGGAATTAATTTTTCATTGTCAATAGTCTTAGTTTCTTCTGTTTCACTTACTTCTTCATCCATCTTATGTTTGTCATATATTTCATGTATTTGTTGATCCTTTTGTTTAGATTTGGACTTCAAAAATGAGGACTCATCAAACCTTACATATATAGATTCAACAATCTTTCTTAATCTGAAATTATATCATTTATAAGCCTTTCTTGAACATGAATATCCAACCAATATGCCTTCATTAGTTCTAGACTCTAATTTTCCCAGATCTTTATTAATTCTTTTAATGTAACATTTACTCCCAAAAATTCTAAAATGTTTTATGTTTGTTGGTCTTCCTTTCCATAATTGATAGGGTGTCTTATCAGTATTATTTCTTAGCAAACTTCTATTCAATATGTGTACAACGATGTGAACAGCTTGAGGCAAAAACATGTCATTCAATCTGGACTCATTTAACATTGTTCTTGCCATTTCCATAACAATTCTGTTTTTTCTTTCAACAACACCATTTTACTGAGGTGTTTCCGTAACGAAAAAATGTCTTTTAATTCCATTTTCATCACAGTAATTTTTAAATTCTTTTGACACAAACTCTCCTCCATTATCTGACCTTAATCACTTAATCTTCATATCAATTTCATTTTCAGTCAATTCTTTGAAAACTTGAAAGCAACTAAATGTTTCAGGCTTCTTTTTCAATAAAAACAACCAAGTCATTCGAGTAAAATCATCCACAAATAACAGAAAGTATCTTTCACCATTTAGACCTGTTGTCCTCATAGGTCCACATACATCAACATGTATTATTTCCAATGGTTTTGTTGTAGAATATTCCTTTGTTTTAAACTTGACTCTAGTTTGTTTACCATGTTGACATTGTTTACAAATAGAGTTGGAAAGATTCTTTATGACAGGTAAGTTCCTTATTGCCTCCTTTTTATTCAACTGAATCAGATTGTCAAAGTTAATATGCCCAAGTCTTTTATGCTATAACCATCTTTTATCTTCATGTCCAAGATAGCAATTTTCATCCTTCTCATCTAAAATGTATATGTTATTTGATGTCCTTGTAGCTGTTTCAACTAACTGATTTGTTTTAACATCCCTGATTTGACATTGTTTAGAATCAAATATCATAAGATGCCCTTTATCACATGTTTGACTTACACTCAACAATTTATGTTCCATATTTTCAACCAATAAAACATTTTCAGCCATTATGTCTTTGCTCAAACAAATAGTGCCTCTTCCAACTATTCGAGTTGATTGATCATTATCAAATGTGACTGAACCTTCTTTTCTTTCATGTAAAGAATCAAAGATTTGTTTTCTTCCTATCATATGTTTTGAGCATCCACTGTCCACACACCACTTAACTTTATGATTAGCTTGTAAAGCAAGTTTGCACTGTTCAATTTCTAAATGATCATTCTTCCTTTTCCAGTAACTAGTTTTTTTATTTGTGTATCGGTTTATAATAGATTTTTGAAAATTCATTGAACAATTTCTTGAAATATGTCCAAAGTTATTACACCTATAGCATTCAAATTCAAATTTCAAAGCATCAAATATGTTACGTGAGTTGTTCACGTTGTTCTGAATAGATTTATCATGTCTTCTTTCATATTCAAATCTAGATGTGCCATGACTGTTATGTGCACTTATGTTTCTTGAAAAAACATTACAAAAAGATGCTTTGTGTCCATACTTATAAAAAAAGAAACAGTAACCTTCAAACCTGTTTTGATGACTGCCATAATTTTTTCTATGCACTATTGAAGCCTGATTATCTTCTTTCTTTTTTTATCGCTTTTGCTTGTATGTGTTTTTCTCATTTGTATGTTTTGTACCTTATTTTTCAAGACTTGAACTAGAGCTTGTATTAGTAACTTCAGACTTATACCCAATTCCAGTCTTATCATAAGTTGATATTTGACTACAGATAATTTGATTCAACACTTGAGAACTACGATTCATGTTATTTTCTTGTACTTTCTTTCTTAATAAAACTAATTCAAATTTTAAACCTTCATTTTCCTTTTCCTTTTCTGTAAGTATATTATTTAGATCTTCTTCAGTTACTCTATCCTCTTCTATTTTGATTTTTAAGTCAACTAACATGATCTCAGTGTTTTCAATTAAAATGTTTGACTTCTGTAATTCTTGATCTAAATTCTCAATTTCTCTTTTGAATTGTTTGCATTCTCTTCTTACTTTATTTAGTTCAAACAAAGCACTTACAAGTTCAGCTTCTAGGTCAACTTCACCTTCTTCTTCTTCAATAAGTTCATCATTCTAATTTTCCATAGCCATCAAAAGTCTTATATCTGAACTTTCATCACTTTCATCTATATCTGAGGACTCACTATTATTTTTTATGAATAGACTTTTCTTTTTATAAGAATTTCTTTGAAATGGCTTCTTATACATTTTCTTATATTATTTGGTTTTGATGTTACTTTCTTCTTCTCCATCAGAATGTTTATTGAAAGGACACTTAGAAGCAAGATGCCCTATTCTACCATAATTAAAGAACTTGAGAGGAAGTTTACCTTTGTACTTTCCAATACCTCTTTTTAGATTTTTGACAAAGTTAGCTTCTTCCATATCTTCTTCTGAATCCTCATGATTACTGGTTTATGTTTCAACCTTTTTCTTGCCCTTCTTTGCTGCCTTGAAAGATGCTTCCTTATTGGAAGGATTCTCATTATATGTCCTCATCTCATATGCTGTTAGTATTCCTTGCAACTCATCCATTAGTAAAGTAGAAATATCAGTTCTTTCTTCTAAAGCAGATATTTTGGGATCAAATATTGTAGGTAAAGATCTAAGCACTTTTTGCACAATAATACCATTTCCAGTTGTTTCTCCTAAACCTCTCATAGTATTGACTACTTCATCAATACATAAAAAATAGGTAGCTATATCTTCATATTCTTCCATCTTTAAACTTTCAAATTGAATTCTATATGATTGTAATTTAGCATTCTTAACCCTAGTATATCCTTCATATACCTTCTTCAGTTTGTCTCATAACTCTTTTGTTGACTCGCAATGCATTACCTTAACAAATTATGAACTTGCCAATCCTCCAAGTATTGCATATATAGCTTTGGAATTACTCTCATAGAGTTTTTTCCTTGCAACATCTGTTGGAACTGTTGTTGGAGCCTTATATTCATTCAACACAGCTTGCAAACATCTACTCCTTGAGACTGTAAAAAAAACTTCATCCTGATACTCCAAAAAGCATAATTATGTCCATCAAACAGAGGTAATCCATGTTTAGTAAAATCATATTTCTTATCCATTATTGAAGATCAAACTTCCAGTGATTAATATGAATCTTGAAGTAACCTGCTCTGATACCAATTGTTGAATAGGATAGCCTAACTGAGAGAGGGTTGGGGGGGGGGTGTGAATTAGTTAGATAAAATTTCTTTCTTTTCTTTAAAACAGATTACTCAATGAACACAAATTATTCCTTTTACTATATGTCCTTGCTACAAATCATTCAGATCAATTAATATGCACTCTCATAAATAGACAATCGCACAGATATTTTCATGAGGAAACCCAAAAGGGAAAAACCTCTTCTTCTTATGAATGAAAGGCAAGCTCCAACTTTTCCTTACATTCTTATTTTATCTGAGCTACAACCCAAATGAGGTTGCTACCTCTATTTCTTCAACACCTACTGAATGGAAGCTACAACTCCCAGATGTACAAGCACCAACTTGTATAAGATACTTTTACAGTCTCCCCTTGCTCCTCCCTATCACCCTGGAATCCTTCTCTGTCACTAAGAACCTGCAAACCAACTCTTTATCTTCTCTGTCAAAGATTAATCATTCAAATCCTCTGTGTTTATATATTCATATTAGAATCCATTCTTGACCAAACCACTTAGATTTATCAATCTGTGCATATTTATTCTCTCCTTCATCTTTGATCTTTCTTCATAATTTCTTCTCATTGTCCCTGTATAATTTTATTTCAGTTCATCTTAATTTATAGAAATGAATTTTAATTTTCTCCTCTGTGTTTTTTTTCAGAGCTTTGGCTCTACCATAATTCCTCTCATATCACACACCATTTCACTCTTATTTACCCTGTACATTCAGAGAGTACACTGGAACCCTCAGGCTTGAAATATTCAGTTACAATAATTGAATAACTACCCTACAGTGACCATCATTAGGCAAGGCATCAAGAAGAACAGTATCCACACGATCAGTTTAAATATTTAATCAACACCATTTGATGAACATGCGTTTGTTTTGACTTTTCAGCATAGAACAACCCTCAAGCACTTCGGCAAGACATTTGTGCTAAACCATATGCCCATTGGATGTGAACATAGGCTAATCAAAATGCGTTTCACATTTCCCATTTTGGCAATCTTGTGTCGAAGGGTCTCGACACTCCAAGTTGTGATTCCCGAAATGGAGCGTAGCTTCATGCTAGCCCTTCGCTCTCACATGACCATCGACAATAACCATTGCCTATGCCAAAAATGAATTTCGCATTTCGACATTTCGGCATTTCGCATTTCGGCATTTCGGCATTCCACATTTCGGCATTTCGACATTTCACATTTCGGCATTTCGACATTCCACATTTCAGCATTTTAGCATTTCACATTTTGTCATTTCAGCGTTCCTATAATGAAGTGTTTCGACACTCCAAGTCGCGATCCCTGATATCTTCTTTTCTCTGATCGACGACCCACGACCTTTCGTGATCAGATGGTCCTGATCTCATCGGGACTTTGCATTTCACGTTTCACAATTTCATAGGTTGGAGCACCTCCTTTCTTTGACTTTCCAGTCGGTAAAAAGTTGATCTGTGACCACGTGTCCTAACCGAAGATGGACAGTCCTCCTTCTTTCAGGATTTTATAAGCCTGCTTCACCTTTCACTTTAAAGAACGTGTAGGTTCTCCTAGATCTGACGACAATCGAGCCCCGCGCTCGGATCTAACACTCGAGATCCGTTCTCTTCTACTGTGCGCTCCTTCCTTTCTAAATTCTTGACTCCTTCCTTTCTGAATTCCTGAGTTCCAAAGGTTCCTTTCTGCTAACCACCATGCAACTGCTTCTCTCAGTCTTATGGATTTAAGTTTGACATTAATCACAAAACCAAGCCCTATGCAAACTAACCAACATGAATCACTCCCTGGAAGTTTCTCTCAATTCTTTGTTGTTTTTGCTCACAAAAACGCACCCAAAATGACTGAACCTAGCCTTTGTGTGTTTTCTATGCAAAAAACTCAGCACCCACGTGCATCCCATAAAAATTCGCATTTTGTTGCATTGTTAAAGGCATAGCACCTTTCTCAACAAAGGTCCTAGTCACATGGCAACCATGTGGCTGCGTCCTAGCACTTAACTCGGACCCGTTTGAAACCTCCCATGCAATTGGTCGTCATATGGTGTGATCACATGGTATGGTCACGGGATAGCAGCGTTAGCTCCCCCACGTGATGAGTTTTGTGGTAAGGTCATGTTGTAAGTGGTAAGTCCAAGGGTTGGGGCTAAGCCTCGGCCCAAACTCCACCTGACCAAACACCCATTCTAACTTAAAATAAAGTTTTAATGTATGGGAGTAAGAAACATGTGGCAGGTCGGCTGACATCCCAGCCTGCGCCAACTCATTCACCCACACCCAAAGGTCGTGGGTTCAAGACTTGTGGAGCCCAAAAATAAAAACTTTTAACATTGGAGGGGTGTCATGTGGCAACCCATGTCTAGGACATGTGGCACCATACCATTGGCCCACAACACGTCACATGTCATAACTTGATTGGTCCACGTACCATGCCAACACATATGCCACTTCAGCCTCTTCCATGTGTCAGTATGGTCACCTACCACGTCACCAGTATGACCCTAATACATTAGCAGTACAACCCTACCATGTCAGCAATACGACCCTGCCACATGAGCATTGTACGAACTGTACAGTCAACAAAATTTTGGTTGTTTGGAAAAGTGGATAGAACACGATGTCTATCACATACGATGTCTATTTGAACCCGTTCAAGTTGTGTTGGGATCGTGAGGACGAGGCTTACGTATGAGTTCATTTTGAAGCAATTCCAAGCACTTTCAAGTTTGAGCATATTTTGATCCCCTAGATCATTGGAGGCCACTTGTATCCACCTGTAAGATGTGTAGGGATTCAGACAACCCTAGAAGTGTACAACCCACAATTACAAAGAAGTACATAAGAACATGTTGAACTAAAAATGGTCAAGAGGAGCCAGTTGGAATAGGTTGGTGGCCACCAATATCCACCTGGATCAATCCTCCCCCCTTAGGAAGAAATGGTCTACATTGCGTTGAGTTCCCACATCAAGTGAGGAAAATTCTGTTGAATTTGGCCCCAGCTGAGCTAGTTTCCTTGGTGTAGGAGTTGCCCTACCTTGAAAACCCGATAAATTTGGATCCTCTATTAAGGAGCACCCTTGACTTGTGTGTCCATTATTTGATCAATGGATGCTTGTTCCATGCATTCAAGGTTGAGCTCTATTGGTTTCAATTGTTCTATGATCTCTTAGGTGTCCAATAATGGTGGGAAATATGGTCAAAGGAGGTCCACATTGAACATTGGGTGAAAGCCAAGGAAGGGTGGAGTGTTAATCTCAAAATCATTGCTACCCACAACCTTGGTGATAGTGTAAGGCCCATAGCGAAGTGGGAAGAGATTTTGATGGGGCCATGTAAGGCACGCCTTATGAAAATGTAACCATACTTTGTCTCCAACCTGAAACTAGTGCGGTACCCTGTGTTGATCATGGCGTTGCTTGTACTTAGCATTAGCTTTCTGCAAAATCTAATTGACCTGTTGGTGAATGTGATGAATCCGCTCAATGAATTTGGTGGCTTTGTCGGTCTCAGACTGAACATGGGAAGAGTCTATCTGTGTGGTGGTAAGAGGTAGTGCAATATTGATATGACCAAAGGGTTGGAATCCTAGGCCCACCTGAAATGAGCTATGCGTGGTGGAGCTATGGAGATCCATGTTGTAACTATGTTGAAAATAGGGGAGACTCTCATCCCATGTACGTATATGCCTGGATTTGTGCATGCGCAGGATGTGAAAAATCATATGATTGGCAATCTATGTTTGGTCATCTATTTGGGGGTGGAAAGTAGTGGATTTAATGAGCTTGGTGTCTAACAGTGACCAGAGACTCGACCAAAATGTGTTGAGGAACATGTTGTTCTGGTCAGAGATGATGGTCTATGTTATCCCAAAATGAACCCATACTCATTTGAAGAATAGCTTGGCAGTATCTGTAGCTGTGATATTCTTCTTGCAGGTTGTGAGGATGTCCATCTTCGAAAACCGATCAATGACCACAAATACACAATCATTTCCTTGCTTGGTGGATGGAAGGCCAGACATGTAATCCATTGAGATGGATTACCAAGGCTTCCTGGAAGTAGGAAGAGGGTTGTATAAGCCTTGATTTTTGATGGTTGGCTTGACAATAGCACAGGAAATGAAAGATCTGATATACTTGTTGACGTCCTGTTGAAGTTTTGGCCAAGATTTGTTTTTTTTTAGAATGACAACAGTTTTCTCCACGACAAAATGTCCTACCATCCAACTGTAGTGGTTCCCAAATCATCTTTTCACACTCACTTGTAGGAACACAGAGATGGACTAGATGGAATAACAGTTCATCCTGAATGTGAAAATCAGTGACAATTGTGCCTGTACCTAAGAGATGATAGGTGGTGGCGAAGTCTGGATATTGCTGATAAAGTTGGGGCCACTCAAATGACTCATGTCCACAGGAATGGAGCACAATGGTGAGTAAAACCACGGGAGGTTGACTTAGGCAATTAGCAACACGATTTTAGCTCCCTATCTTATACTTGATGTTGAGATGGAATTGTTTTAGGTAGGTGGACCACTTATGATGGCAGTTGTTCTGCAATTTCCCCTGTGTCTGTATGAACTGAAGAGGCTTGTGTTCAGTGTGGATGATCATCTCCTTTCCCATAATGTAATGTTTCCATTGGCGACAAGATTGTACAATGGAATACATTTCTTTGTCATAGGTGGGGTATTTATGGACATAATTTGAGAGTGTCTCACTATGGTATGCCACCAGATGACTGTGTTGAATGAGACCTATGCCTACAACATAGTCAGATGCATCAGTCTCAATATTGAATGGTTGTTGCAGATCGGGGAAGGAGAGTATTGGAACTGAGCACAAGCGATACTTCAGATCATCAAATGCTCATTGTTGTTCCTTCCCCCACAAGAAATTTTCCCTTCCACCGCCCTTGTTCACTTGGTTGAAGCCCCATGAAATATGTGAGAAGCCTAACATGAACCATCAATAGAAGTTGGCCAGTCCCAAGAAGCTTCAAAGCTCAATGAGTGTGGTCAGTGATGGAAAGTCATGGATGACTTGGATCTTAGTTGGATCAACATGTACCCCATGCTCATCAACAATGTAGCCCAAGTATTGGACCTTGTTCATTCCAAAGGATCATTTTTCCAAGTTGGCATATATCTTGTGCTGCAGCAGAGTGCTCAAAACCTATTGAATATACTACATGTTATCCTTCCAAGTTCTGTTGAAGATGAGGATTTCATCCAAATATACCACCACAAAAGAGTTGGTGAAGGGTCTCAATACATCATCCATCAATCTCATGAAATTGGTTAGTGCATTTGTTAAGCCAAAGGGCATGACCATCCATTCGAAGAGACCTTCTTTGGATTTGAAGGTTTTCTTCCATACATTGGTTGGTTCGATGGGAACCTGGTGGTAGCAAGAATTTAGGTCAATCTTGCTGAAGAACTTTTCACCCTTTAGTCAGTTAAGAAGGTCATCAATCCTGGGAATTGGGTATCAGTTCCTGACTGTGATTTTGTTTAATTCTTTGTAATTAATGCAGAGTCACCAAGTCCCTTCCTTCTTTTTCACTAGTACAATTGGGCTTCCACAAGGGGAGGAGCTTGGTCTGATGTGCCCCTTTTGAATAATCTATTGGATCTGATGCTTGATTTCCTCATTTTCCATCAGCGGACGATGATAGACTAGTCCATTAGGAAGAGGTGCACCGGGATTCATATCAATTGGATGCTTGACTTGGCAGTGCGTCGATACCCCGGTGGGTGATGAGAAGATGTCTATGTACTCTTCCACAATCCCATCCACATGCTTCTGCTGCAAAGAGAGGATCTGTGTAGAGGCCACAGTAGTGGAAACAACCTTCTTCTTATTGTGAGCATGGATCACAAATAAGACAAACTTCCCGGTCTGTGAAATGACCTTACTACATTTCTTAGTAGAGATTAAAGAAATAGTGGTAGGTGGCGCTACCTCTAGTATCATGTACAATTGTCTACCCAAAGTAATAATAACACTTCAGGGTCTAGACGCATACACAACATGACACTTCCACAAGTATGGTTGTCCTAAAAGAACATCACAAAGTTCAAGGGGATAAATATCACACAATACCTCATCTTTGAAAGGCTTGATGTCATAGGGAAGATGACATTGTTGGTTGACACATAGATCTCTTCCTTGGTGAAGCCAGCCGATGGTGTAGGGTTGTGGGTATGGTATTGTCAACATGTCCAATCGCTTAACGACCTCTGCTGAGATCAGTTTCTTCTAACTACCTATATCAACAATGAAATGAAGTAGAGCCCCCTTTACCCACATTCAAGAGTGAGAAAGGAATTCCCCTTCCTTCGTTTCTTCTGGCTTGCTTGGTTGGAATTTGATGGTAGTGACAGTGGCACTGGGTTCAACATCGATAATCCGCTTCCCTCCTTATGGATTTTATTCAGAGTTTGAATCGGCCTCAGACTTGGACGCCTTCATCTCAACCACAAGTGACTGCTTGGAGAAACAGTCTTTAGTGTTGTGCTAAGGGATTTTATGGTATTCACACCATTTCCCCATGTCCTTCTTCGTCTTTTCATTTCCATTCTTGTGTTGCATATTGGACTAGTTGTCCTGAGAATGGCCATATTTTCTTTGTCCCTTTTCATGTGGGTTGGGGTCACCTTTCCCTGCTTTGGTTGTGAGGAGTTTGTAGATCCAAACTCTCACCTCTTCTGCTTAAATTTCTGCTCAATCTTGACAACATATCTATAAGTCATACCCAATGAGGCGATGTCCAAAAAATCCATTTATGTTTGAATGTATCTATGAAAACAACCATGATATTTGAGCACCAGATGTCGCTCAAAGTATTTGATACCCAATTTGGTGCACAAGGTATGGAAATTATTGGTGAAATATGGTACTATCTGGTCCCTTTCTTTATGTAGGGTGGTCCATCGGGTGTACTGGTCCTCATAGCTTCCAATGGGGTAGTACTGTTCTTTAATATCACCCCAGAAGGAATCCCATGTAGGGGAAACCACACATATTTTTTATTCCTCTATCACCCTTTTCTCAGTGTAAGTATCCCACCAATACTTAACATGGGGGAGGACCTTGAGGAGTGAAAAAGTAATCTTTTCCCTATTGGAAAAATCGTGGACTGAAAAATACCCTTCGAGCGGATTCAACCATTTATCTACAACATATGCATCTAGCATTCCTTCAAATAATGGAATATCAAAATTTACTTGTACTTGGAAGGGGTTTCATGGCCGCTTGATGAAGATGCTTCTCCTGTGGGCAACCGTCGAAGGGTCTGCACAAAATTGTCCATCATTTCTTTCCTTTGTCATGCAAGGGATTCCTCCAGCAAAATTTTAAAAGGATCTCCTTCTCCATCATATTTTTTTTCTTCCCCCATGGTTTTTTTTCAGGCTCAGCATGATCGATCTTGCAACGACTCGATTGGTTCAAGTCCCAACTTTTTGTACCCAGATCATGTCGGGGACATGAACGAAGAAAAACAAATGAAGAGAATATCACTCTGATACCATTGATCCAGATTTAGGAGAAGAACAAACTGATTAACATACTAAATACAATAAACACATAGATATGAAGAACAACACAAATATCCAATGAACAATATCTTCTATTGAATAAATGAAATATGATGAAACTATAAAACCGTTGAACTGAAACACTTGCTCGAATGGTGGTAGCTATATCTGAGAAGAGATGTGGCTTCTATGTGCCTCCATCTGAGAAGAATGATTACAATGAAGCTCTAGAGGCCTTTTTGATATTACTCATGAATGCCAAAACCCTAGACATCCAAAAACCTAACCCTAGGAGATGAAATGCCAAAAGTTATGTGGGCCCCTATGGGTAAGTTGGTACCTCAACTTCCTGGGGTTGTAACTTTTGCATACGACCTCTGTTTTAGGCGCTTGATATCTCGTTGAAAAGGTATTTTAGATAAATACACATTACACTATCAAACTTTGACTATGTCTATAGGTTGACTGTGGCAAGCCAAAAAAACACTATTAAGGGCCCCAAAATGGCCTTGGAAGTACAACAAGATGTGTTGACATGAAAAAATACAACATAATCCAGTTGGATTAGATGGGAGGCCACCAGTATCCACCTGGAAGATGTGTAGGGATTCAGATAGCCCCAAAAGTGTATAACTCACAATTACAAAGAAGTACATAAGAACATGTTGAACTAAAAAGCGATGAAGAGGAGCCAGTTGGAATAAGTGGGTGGCCACCAATATCCACCTGGATCACAAATGGAATAAATCTGTGAATGTATACTTGTTTGTCTCAATGGATGTGATGGAATATTATGATAGACTTTTCAAAGTTGATGACCATTCCATTGTAGAACATAAAATATTTAGAATGCCATCAATTATTTTGGCTTCCTTCATACAACCTACACCAAATATGAGAATATCATTTGTAAACAAGATGTGAGTAATGCAAATTCCATTCAGGTGGGGGGATACTAAAGCTATATGCCACTAGAAACAATAAAAAGGGGGAGAGTGGGAAACATTTTCTAAGTCCATGATATGGTATTAGAAAGGAAGAAGAAGGTCCATGTTTTAGAACAATAAAATTGACAAGAGGGTAGCATTCTTCGATCCATAAAATAAAATGATGATTCAAACCTAAATGGACTAGAATAAGACAAAGATAAATATAATTTACACAATAAAAATCCTTGGAAATATTTATTTTGAGGATAAAATCTTGGAGGAATCCTAATTTCTCTTTAGAAACAAACTTAGATTGAAAAGGTTTCCTTCTTTAAGCTACATGTTTTGGAGACTATTTTATAAATGGAATTTCAAAGCGAGATGGGTTTGAAGTCAACAAAGGAACAAGGATAATTTATTTTTGGAATGCATGTAGTGAAGGTAGATTTCAGTGCTTTAAATATCTTACTAGAAGCCCTGGTTTCCTCAACTACACCAAGAAGAACTTCATTGAGCAACCCAATTTATTTTTGTAGAATTCAATTTCCAACCATATGGACCAAAGAGTTTTGTCTAATTGCAAAGAAGATGTGACTGAAATTAACTCCTTATAAATCTATTTCATTAGGTTTTGATTTCCCTCTTCATATACAATTTGGCCAAAACCAGAAGTTAGTGAAATGATGTATCTCATAGTTTCTTTATGAGGACCCTTGGTACATAAAATAAAAATATAGTACCCCCTATTATACAATTCCTTTGAAGGTCCTACATCCACCCCATTGGGGTTCGATACTTTCCATGTTGTATTTTAGATTTCCTTTAAATTGCTTGACGATGATTTTTTTTTGTGTTTTAGTCTCCCTCGATGAACCATTTGACATGAATTTGTGCCCCCACTTGGCCTCTTCCCAAGATATCAATCAATGTTATTATTTTTCCAATAAACCTAGTTCATCTATTTTTAGCTCCTACCTTGGATCATAGTTTCACTTAGAAAATATTCAAGTGGATGACTTTGCTTATAGTATCCATACTCCACAATGAATCTTATTACATTTAAACAACAAATACAAATTATTAATCATGGTTAGTTCAACTACAGTCTCCAATAGAGATTTCACTACTGAGATAAATTCAACAAAAATGTCATTTAACTCTATATTAGCACCCTATAACATCATATTTTTCAAAAAGGTAACAATCAAATCTCTTCATTACCAAATTCCTATAACTCTTTCCACAAGAACATGCAAAGCCTTATCTGTTTGACCCTCCTCATAAAATCCTTTGATTAATCCAATGCATGTAATCACCTCAAGAGCTCTTGAAAAACAATCCCCTATAACAAAGTTGTTCCAAATAATGTAAATCAACTCATTATCAAATTTTAAAGAATTAACTCCACTCTCTGAGAATGTAGATGTCATCCTTCTCATATCTACCCACAACATTGTTATCTCCTGATACATGCCTTCAAAAATTGAATATCCATGTATCAAAGAATATAATGTATGTGTATTAGAATGATATCCCCAAGGTTTTCATCTTTTTGAAATGTATCTATGAATCCTTTCCATAATCCATTGATGCAACATGGTCTTGTGATCCCTTAGCAACAATGGCCAATACTGACTCGACTTCAGGAAGTGAGCTTCAAGACGCTTTCACAAGATTTAGCATATATTTTAATCTTGTCCCTTCTGAGCTTAAAGTGATGATAGAAGATGCACATGTATTTCATGAAATTTTTAGTATACTTAAAAACCAATGGGTTATACACTGGTAATACAAGCTCAATATGGCCACAGTGACCAAGGAAATGGACAACAGGTTCTCAACATGTGATACAAATTCCATGCTGGTCTATTGGACCAAGAGATTCAAATATATATCAAGCGCTCTATACAACCCATCATCCAAATACCTCGAAAAACATGGAAGAGCCTCTACTAATGATACAAACTTGGTAGGATTCAATTTCACATATGGGGTAAACTTAACAAGATAATCATCCACTTGGTTGGGAAATATTGTTAGTGGACCTTGTGATAGGGATCCCACAATGGGATCCTCTACACTTGAGGTTAACATGCCAATACATTTTCGTTTTCAAACAAAAGAAATTTGTGAATAATCAATTTCATGCAATTTTTGTTATAAGGTGTCTCTAATTTAATATGAATAGTTGGGAATCACAAGGCCATCAAGAGTTGCAAGTTCTAACTAAAATATTACCTCTTATCCAAATGATCCTTGAATTCCTGACTTCCAAATGATTCATAGGTTTTGTTGTATATTGTAGAGGGACATAAGAGGGTTCCACATGTAGTTGTCCTTCTACCTTCCCAACTAGTAAGGATTCAATTTCCCACTATTTAACTATGTGATAACTTGCGTTAGAGTGTCATTTCTGGAATGCTAAATACATATTGGAGTTATGCAAATAAATCAATTGATAGGGAGGTGAAGTGGTCCTTCCTAGTTTGGGATTCATGACTTGAGACTAGTGGGATGTTAATATCCATTCATATACATTAACAAACAAATTGATGCATACAATAGAATAAAATTGGGATGGATTGGGCACCATTTACCTCCAATTAAATAGGTGGTTCAAAATGTGTCTTTGCATCCACATGATTAATATCATTACCTTGTCCTAATATACACAATAATCATAAAATCATAATGGACCTTGTGTATCCAAGTGAAATTAATGTTCAACTTGGAAGATGTGGGAAGTTCAATATCCAATTTCACTGATGAAACCTTCAACCATAACCTATTTAATATTTCCACTCAACAAGATATTTGATCGAAGATGCTTTTTGGGGATAATATTGAGGTATGTGTAGTAACTACAACTAATATATTGACATTTTTCTTCCTTTTCTCATTTATTCCAAAAAGGTTTTTTACTCCCAACAGGTTTAATTTTACACCATGTGATGTATATTTTGGAAAAATTTCATCATTATGATATTCCCTCATTGATTTGATAGTTTGTTAAGTTCAAATGGAATGGACCCTAAATGTTGGACTGATAATTGGTCCAACTTAAGTGAACTAAATTCAATATTCAATGTTGTTATTACTTAACCTAACCTAACTCATTAACCAAACATCAACCACAATTCTTATCAAATTGAAGAATTATCACATTAACTTAGGCACCTCAACCAATGGATGGTCAACCATTGTTTTCTCCATGATGATCATAAATATGCTAATCTAATCGATCCATTGGAAAGTAAAATGAATAAACCATATCCATACATTCAATACACAACACACAAATATTGTATGGGAAACAAACCCACTGATTAGGAGAAAACCCATGGCATGATAAACAAAGAGCTTATCTTATCACTGCAAACCAAATTACATCCATGGTATCCTGATCTCAACTCCAATCATGGTTCATACAAACCCATGGCATGATAAGAAAAGAGATTATCTTATTACTGCAAACCACATTACATCTATGGTGGTCCTAATCTCAACTCCAACCATGGTTCATCCATCCATGGTAAAAAAATTAATATCATTTTTTTAGTATAATTTTTTAATTATTTGAACATAGATTTTATTTCAACAAAACATTGTAGCGAAAGTTGCAAATGCATTCAAGGATTGATACAAAAAAAAACAAAAAAGTGTTTGAAAATAAAGACAAAGAGACTTTCAAATTTTATTAACTTATCGATGGGCTTCAAGTGGAGTAAAATATAAAATCAAACTTATAATCAAACCATGAAAAACTACATAAGAAGTGACATGGAGAACATGAGGCTTCACTACCCTAACCCACATAGATGTTTCCTCACATGAGAATATGATCTAGTGCAAGGTTCATTGGGTTTACATCCATGAATCTTTCATAATACATCAAAAATATCTTTCATAATGATGATCATTTCAACCTTTGCACCTTCAACACTTAATTCTTGAAAACCCATATTCATGGGAAGTTTGCTTACCTTGAATTAGTTGAGAGCATGTATATGAGTGGAAACTAATGAATGTGTCAAAATATAAAAAATAATTTTAGATATCTCACTATATTATCACAATCTTAGCTAACCGTATATTTGATTCGATTGAATGAAGGTACAACCAAATAGGTACCTNTAGTTGAGAGCATGTATATGAGTGGAAACTAATGAATGTGTCAAAATATAAAAAATAATTTTAGATATCTCACTATATTATCACAATCTTAGCTAACCGTATATTTGATTCGATTGAATGAAGGTACAACCAAATAGGTACCTGTCAGATATTTCTTCCTCAAGTGAGGGAAGCTCAGGACAAATTGAGGGAAATGTGACTGCATCTAGTATATTTTAAGCACTAATAATGACCAAAGGTGAAAAGGTCATAAGACAATTTCGTATATGCGTGGAATTTTTTCTTGTCAAAGGAGGATCATGCTCTTATGATGATGAGAGCATAGGAGACATAGAGGTGCCACTCATGTATAAGAATATACTGAAACAATGGGTACCTAAGGAATTGCCTCCATTGGGCACTAACTTCATTGTCAACAATATGATGTATCACATTGCACCATCCTCCCTGCATGGCCTTGGGATATTTTCCATCGATGGAAAAACTGTAAAATACAATACAGTAACTGAATTGATGGACTATGTCAGACCGTGTTATTATTATAGCGATTGGATGTAGTTGGTCTAGTACATGCGAAGTATGTGGAGATATGTACTCACCACAAATTATATATAGCTAATAAAAAATGATAAATATAAAGGAACGACTATCTATATTGATAAAAGGCCTAAAGCTTCTGGAAATATCACAGGGTTTATAAATAACACATGACCTGGAACAAGAAATAAGCAATTGAATTTCATATATGAGGGATGCAAAGGGAATTAAGTATTCATGTGTGCAATAAAAAATATAGCTCTCGGGGAAGATTCATTAGTGTATTACCATTTGAATCTAATAGATAAATTGACTAATAGTGTGTGGGTAATTATGCAACACCTCTTTAAGAAACCTCTACTTATTGCATTATATTTTTGTTGGAAATATGGAAATATAGGTTGATATTGATGGCATTGGCATTGATGTAAAATATATGAGAGACATTGTTGTTCATTGGCACTGGAAAAATAATAATGTGCATTAAGGCATTAACAATTTGCATGAAAGAAAACAAAGTAGCCTTGTAAGTGTGAAGTATTGTTGCAGAAGAACTTTGCTTTATCCTTAAGGTCAGCACTGGAAATCTTGATGTCATTACCAAAGAACTCAATGCTACAGGTCTCTTGTTTGAGGTTATGATGGATCTCCTGACAATGGAGAATATTTTTTTTTAGGAGGAATTACAGTGGCAATAACAAAATAGTTGAATTAGTAATTTTTTAATCAAAATCTATATGCCAATGGAAATGTCTGCTTAAGTTTTCTTGGAACATGAAGTTGCTAGTGCACAAGTAATCTATTGCATGTGCAGAGAAGGTTCTTTGGATGAAGCTTTAAAACTGTGCAAGGAAATGGAATTAAAGGGAACCATGCCTTATGATGGTTAATATGATCCTCCAGGGGTTACTTTGTCAAGAGAACATAATGATCTGTTGGCTTATAATAGGGTTTCTTCCAAGGAAACAGATACAATTCATCCAAAGAAAATAGATCTTTGGGTGCCAAAAGACATGGCTAATTCAAGTGATCACAATCATTACCCAGGATGCAGCTTCTACTAATAGACAGAATGAAGGAAACAAATCTGCGAGGAGCATATAGTGGTAATTATGATTGGGGAATCATTAGCAGTGATAAGCCAATGGAATTTTGAAAGTTTGTTTCTGATGATGGTATTTCAAAGACAATGATTTGCAGAAAACAATAGTTCAGCCACTATGAGGCAAGCTCTCTAAACTTAGTGACAAATTGTCTTCAGCTTCGCCTGTCCCAGAAGTGCAGTTGGAGCAATACATTCCTGCTTTAGAAAGGCTATTTACTTTGAGAGTGTTACAATAGGTATCTCAAGTGTATCGACTGATGAAAATCACATCCCTTTCAAGGATGATTCCATTTTCTGATTTTGTTGTTGTAGAGAAGCTTAGTATGGATGTTGTGAAGTACATTTTCTTGCACTGGAATATTGACCATTTAAAAGGAATTATACAGTTCGATGGTAAGGACCTTGAATCAGACAAGATTAATAATCATTTAACCATTCTTGTGAATCATTTTTCTTGGAATGTGAATGGTTTGAGAGCCTTATTAAAATGGAACGAATTCAAGATCTCCAAAATGAAGGTGACTGGATGGGTGCTCTTCACATGGAAATGAAATTGTATGATGGTAATGTGTAAGGTGTAATTGGTCTTCCAAGTACTCTGGATGCTCTGGGAGAGGCCATAATGGCTTTCCTTTTGAAATTTCTCTCTGATGATTTAGATGAAGCTTTCTTGTATCTCACTGACCTATAGCAATCAACTGAAAAGGTACTCCATAGGATTGTGATCTTACAACAGTCAATCAGTATAGAGAAAGCCTTGGAGACTCAATAGTCGTCCAATCAAGAGATCGACGATGCTGATTAAACGCCCTGTTGAGTTTTAATCCCACATTGATAGTGTAAAATGATTTGTATGGGTTTATATACAATGATGTCTCTAATCTATATCGACACGTAGAGAAAGGGTATGGTGGGGGATCTAGGTTCTTGGGATCCATGAGAATCTCACCAGCCTGGAGCCTGGGACGACCTGTCAGGACCCCACCTTTTGGGAAAAGTGACTAAGATGTGATGTCTGATACATATTTTTTTATGCACCACTAGGTGCGATGGTCATATGAGCAACCACAGGCGAGGAACTTTTGTTACGACATTTAAAAACAAATTGTCATTTTTATCGGAGCCTTTGGCATAATTCCAAGTTTGGTGGATCGCTAAGCCCTCTGCTAGTCGATTTAAAATCCAGTTGTCAAAAACCACCAAATATGTTGGACTGTATGGAGCTTACACAATCGGGGAATACTGAAACAGATTGTAGTAACTCTTCTTCAAAGGGATGCTCAACTAGGGAAGATTTGGATGCATTAATGGAAAGATATAATGTTGGTTCAAATTTGGTAGTTGATCAAGTAGAAAACTATGAGGAGGATGGTGTACCAACAAAGACTAGTAACATAGGCAGTTGAAGCTCCAAAATTCTTGTCGAGAGGTCCGCATACCACATTTTTAGATTTCCACTAAAAGTCAATAAAACCCTGGATAAACACAGAGACAGAGGATATTTTAAACTATCAAATCCTGAAAAAATCAATAAGAAAGAATTATGATAATGGTAATCACTTATATTACACACAGTCACCAGATTGGAAATAGATCAAAGTGTGTGGTTATGAAAAGAGTGGAATATTATTAATTTTTTTTAAATAAAGGGGGGAATTTTATTATGTTTTTAAGAAGGCATCAAAAGAAAAATAAAATCCAAGTTATTAGTCTGAAAAATGAAGAGGTGTGATAGTTATGAATAATTATATTGAACAGACACATTGTTTGGTGAAAAAGTGTCATGTTTGGTGAAAAGGTGTGATGACAGGCCTATTTAATTGGAAAATATCAGAAGCGGCAAGTTGGTTCTCTTATTGAAGATTGAAGATTAAATAAAAAGGAGACATAGCAGAAGAAGATGAAGTCCAGTGCCTGATAGAGAAGGTTACCAGAGGAATGCATATATCATTGTCAAATTGCTAAAATTAAGGGAGGCAGGGAAGTGCAAGGGTAGGTTGGTTCCTGTAGGGGAGTAGGTGATTCATTCTCAGTTGTAGTTGACTAAATAGGGAGTTGAAACCTCCTACTAGTTGGAGCTAGTGAATAGGGGTGTGGGTGCATCCTGATCAATGGGTGTTGATCTAAGAGGAAGAATATCTTCCTTATATGTAACATGTAAAAACAAAATTCTGCAGTTAATAATAGAAGTGTTTGTGGTTTTCCCAATTAGGTTCCATGATAAATATTGTGTTAAATTGTTTATTTCATTAACAAAATAAAAATTGATAAAATAATTATTTCACTGATTCACACCCACTCTCAGTGACAAGGTTTGATCCTTCAATTGGTATCAGAGCAGGTCTCTTCACTAAAGGTTCAAATCACTTGAAGAGAAATATACATCGCTATGGATCAACAGTTGAAGATGTCATCAAAAGTCTCCCTATTTGATGGTGGAGACTATGTTTTATGGAGTGTTAGAATGAAAATATATCTGATGTCCATTGGACTGGAAGTATGGACATTAGTTGAAAAAGGATATGATGTTCCAAAAGTCACTCCCACAGAAGAAGAACACAAGAATAAATTTTGGGAACATGTAAAGGCTTTAAACACACTACAAGTTGGACTGAGTGTTGGCCCTTGGTTATGGAAATAAGCAAAGAAAAAGGAAGAAAAGGAAGAATGTGAACTTCACGGAAGACATAGTGATTATTACCGGGTCGAAGATAGCAAAAGAGAAGAAACGATAGAGTGAAGTAAAGGGAAGCAAGCCGTTGGATGAGGAGATCAAGGATGACAAATCAACAAGGAATAAGGATCGTGGACAACTCAACAAGAGGAAAATCCACCATTGGATGCTTTGGAGCACCGCAAGAGAAGGAAGGAAAGACAAGATGGCAAAGCCCTGAAAATGTGGGTCAAGTTGCCTTAAGGTTTTAGACACCTAGGGTTTTGGTATCTAGGGTTTTGACACCTAGGTTTCAGCCTAAGGATGTTGGTGAGTGATTGTTATGTATAAATTGGGGCCAAGAGGACCTGGGATGGGTTGTTGTTGTTTTTGTTGGTGTTGTGATTGTTGTTGTGTGATCGAGTGAGTAATATCGTGAGAGAGAGAAGTGTTGAGTACTAGAGCCTTTTGTATTGTAAGATCTTTAGCTGGGTGAGAAGATCAACCCTGCAGCTAGGTGCGCAGGGAGGAGAGAGATAGAGAGAGGAAGAAAGAAGATTTGCTAGCTAAGAGCACAGACAAGAACTGTATTCTTCATCTTAATACATTATAAAGCACAGTTCTGTGGATGTAGCCCTAGAGAGAGGGTGAACCACATATATCTTGTCTTGTGTGTGTGATTGATGCTATGTTCTTTTTCCTTGATATATTGTTATTGCATTACTGTGGTAGATATGATAGATGTGTGGAATAGATCTAGGTTGATAAGTGATATATGCATGTTGTATTGTTCTAGTGTGGGATCCACTTGATAGTTCCCTTGGTTGTAGACATCTCTATCCTGCAACCCCCCCATAGCTACTTCGGGTAAGGCTGCATCTACTTCACAGGTGTAGTCGAAAGGGCCAATAGTTAGGGCTTGTTGGTGCGCTCTTGGAGCTAAAACCTGGGTCTTCCCCTATGCCAACAAATGGTTCCATTGCCGGGAACTGAAACTGTGATTGCTGGGAACTGAGGAAGAAGAAGCTTTGTGCAAAGATCTGACTTGAAATTGTGAAATCTCTACACATAGATCTATTTCTTTAGTGCAAAGTACTCTACTTAGTTTGACAAGCTCTGTGCTAAGGAAAATAAGTCTGATTTGAAGAAAAGAGGTATAATCTGAAATCTTTGTTCTCCGAGAAAGGAAAAAGTGATACATTTTTATTAAAATAGGTAAGATCTGAAAGCCTTTTGCTCTGACAAATGTAAGAATATTGAAAATTTCTAGATCTGAAAGATTTGTGCTCTGTAGAAGTAAGATAAGTGGAAATTTTTGTTTCAACAGTATGGAACTAGGTATGTTTGATAAATTCTATCCTAGCTTGGAAACTAGGGTATTAATAGATGAAAGACAATTTGATATGAGTAGATCTGATAAGAATAGTGAAAAATATGTTATACCTGTGCATATAAAGGATGTTTGGACTAATAAGTGTATGCATGACCCTATAAAGAAATGTTTGAAGGTTAGCTTCCATGATCCTAGAACAGTAAAGGAAAGGCTGGGGATCATTTAAAAGAAAGAGAGGATTAACCCTTTGTTACAGTTGCATAAGACCGGGACATCTGGGTAAGGAATGACCTGGGAGAAGACCCAGTTGTCTTTGTTGCAAAGCTATGGACCATGAAGTATTGGATTGTCCTAGGATGATTACTAAGATTGAAGAAATGAATATGAACCAAGAAAACCCTAAGGTAGATCCAGAAACTAAGATCATGACATAATCCCATAAAGAATCAGAGAAAGTATTGCTACAGATGAAAGAAACCCTGAATAACCACTGACATATCAGATTATCAATGATCTTCAAAGAAAAAGAATGCCTTGAAGAAAGAATATGAGACTTCCACATTGACTGTGTTCTAAATGAGGAAACACAGGTGAATATCATGATGGAAAGAACTTAGGAAGATATAGGGAGGCCTGTTATGATTCCTTCATTAGGAGGAATAGAACTATTCAAAGGAAAGTTGATAAACCTATGTGGTAAGCTCGCTTGGATACCTATGAATGCAATGGAACTTCGACAGAGGAAGATTTTGAGATTATTAAATTTATTGAGAACAGTGCCCCATTTACCATGCTACTAGGAAAACCTTGGATTGAAAGAGATCAGGCCAGAATGAAAGAAGAAGAATAAGTTTTAGAGCAGAAAAAGAAAGAGTTAAAAGAATTCATGACTAGAAGGATCACACACTTGATTGAAGAACAAACGAACAAATTGAAGCTATTTAACACCAGACACCTAGATGTCAAAGTTGCAAGAACACTAAAAGACCCACAGAATATTGAAGTACCTATTCCAGATAAAGAAGAAGGATCACCCTCGAATTTTTGGGGAAGAATCTCAACAGCGTGAAGTAACTATGCCAAAAGAAGATAAGAATCCGAAAGGAAAAATGCCTACTGAGAAAAATCTCACTGGGAAGAAGGCTATAAATATAACTAAGAAGAGAGCTAAGATCGACAAGTTGCAGAAGGTTCCAGAGGGAACCTCGCAGAAGGAAAATTTGCAAAATTGGAGCTTTGTCGGGATATCAGAATAACGACACATGACACTTTTCCATGGAAAAGAAATATAGTTGTTGGGGACATTATAACCATTATACCAATGCCCCGAATGGGTAGAAAGACATTTATGGACATACAACCCACCATCCAACCATTGGGACCATGCCATAACCGACATAACAAAGTTAATGAATGATTCATACCCATTGCAAGCGACCTGTTGCCAAGTTACCTATTTATTCCGTCGCACCATGCACCGAGAACACTTTTTCCAACTAAGAGTTTGAGCCCACAGACTAAGTTGATGTTTCACAGTTATCATCATGCTCTTACTCTCTATCCCATTACTTTGTCTAAGTTACTCCCCGAACCCGAGATTGTTAACTCTGAGTGTGTATGTCGGACGAGTTGAGAATTGTTGAAGAAGTTCTAATCGACCTCATGAATGAAAGAGTCATGTCGATGTATACAGGAGTATAAGCATCATCGATGATAGGACTTCCAACCTCTTCGTCCACTACTCGCAGCATCGAACCATCCTGACCATCTGATGAAAAGCGAACCAAGCACATGGATGATCTAGTGAATGCCAAATTGATCCCGACCATATTACCCGCCTATATTCCACCCCTAAGAAACACAGTAAATTGAGACAATGTTCCCAAATATTCTGAATACACGTTGGTTACGACGTACCTCCTGAAGGGGATACACGCAGACCGAGCAGAACACATTAAAATTGCAGTGTTGAAGTTTAGCGACTTCAACCTTGGAGATCGCAAAGTCTATAACATGCTTGCCCCACATAATTACCCGACTAGAACTAAGGGGAAGAATTTGAAGATAATCCCCCATTCATGGACTATGAACCTCACGCAGTCCACCCTGTTGAATGTCATGAAGATTCCCCACTTCGGAAGACACCAGGAGGTGAATGCATGTGTCAAGCTACTGTTGTCTTGTTACCATGGTGGCTATTTTTGGCTAAATCGTCGTATAACAGTTGATATGACGTTGATCAATTCGATCACAGGCTTGAGTATGCAAGGACCTGATCCACAAGAGTTTTACCCCAGAAAATCCATGGATCACACTCTAGCACAAAAGATCAAGGACACTTACGATGATGTCGAGAAGGGCACGCGAGGCTACAAGATAGTTTCTATCCAGAGTGGTGTAGTGTGCCTCACCTATAATTGGATTGCAGGGAAGTTAGTGTGAAATAACCGACCCACCCAAGTCACCAGTTTTGTAGTCGACCTTGCAGGGAAGTGCGTGGAAGGCCTTTAGATGAACTGGGTGAAGTATCTAGTGAACTAGTTGGAACTCGACTGCATAGAAGCACATGATCAAGGATATGAATTTCATTTTAGCTGGCTCTTGATCCTTATAGATTTTATTTCCTGGGAGATGCCAGAAGGTACGACCTTCCCAGACATCAAGCCTTTTGAACCACTGGATGTGAAGTTCAATACACTATGGTACTCAAGAGACATGAATAAACAATGGCAAATGTTTTTTTTCATACCTACTACAATCAACTGAAGATATCCATACAGTTCGATCCTCGCATGACTCCGAACACTCTGCACCGGTTCAGGTCTTTAATGAAGTTTAACATAGATCGACATTTTATTTACATCACAACGCATGTCGATGAACACAATAAACAACTTCAGTCCTACTATAAGTTGATGGAGGAGGACTTGGAGGAGATCACAAAGGACTGGTTGGTGGATCTCCTTATTCCAGTAGACCCTGCAAATATATCTGACATCGACAGCCCAGAAACAATGAAGGATACACCCGGACTAAGTAGAACAAAGAAGACCAAAGAGGTCCAAGAATTAGATACCACATCTATGAAGATTGCTTCCATATCACCAGAGCAAGGAGGTGATGGTGAAGAGTTAGATGAAAAAGAATTCGAACAGAAGCAAGGAGATGAGGTTGATCCCCTGAAGAAGAGGAAAGGTTCACCTCTTAAACCTTCCTCCCGGAATAAATCGAAGGCCACCATGACCAAGATGCAGACCGTCCTCACCTCTCATGACTTCGACTTCCTCATAGAAAGCATGCAAGATTCTTCACTAGAAATAGCAGAGAAACAAGAAGAAAATTAAGGGGAGATGTATGATCGAATTAAGACTGAACTTCGAGGGGTATGGTAGGCCCTACAGTATATCCGCACAGTCTCCACTGCATCGGGAGATCTAGAATTGGGAGATGAGCTAGCTCATCTCCACTGCTTAGATGATACAGTCGAAGCTCACCTTTGACGAGCACAGGAAGAAATAGCACAAGACACCCAAGCTTTGACACAAGTACAAGGAGTAATCATAGAGAAACACAGTGCTGCAGAATAGGAAATTATTTCTTTCCATGCGAAGTTTGATGAAGAAAAAGAATAGCTACAACAGGAAAAGGAACAGTTTCTTGTGGAGCAACTCGAAGTAAAAGAAGCGGTCAACATAGCACTTCACTCTGTGACAGTCTTATAAATCAAGGAAGAAGACTGAGTTGCATAGAAGGTGAACCGTCTCACAGAAGCCATCCAGTAACTACAACAATGCATAGCAGATCTAGAGCTATGCATTGTACCTGAGACCCCACAAGATGTAAGAGCCCAAAGGGAAGAAACCACCAGGAGCGCAGTTGAAAGGATAAAGGCTCTTACCCTGGAATGTAAGAAACTCATTGATCATAGTTCCCAGACCTATGAACAACTCATGGAGAGCCCAGAACTGAAGGCACTGGAGTCACATCTCCAAGAGGCGAAGTATCAAGATGAAAAGATACAGGTGTAGTTGAAGTCCCTGTCAGTTGTAGAAAGAATGAAGTGCTCCCAAGAGAAACGCATTTCACAACAACAGATCCATACTATCCAAAGAAGAGTTATGAAGGTAACTCATAAACTCCAACCCGTACAAGACAAGGCCTATCAATTGTTTACAGATATAGAAGGCCAAGGAGAAGATCTAGAGAAGGTTGTCACTACATCTTAACAACGTCTAGAGGGATATATCAACGATGCATTCATCCAAGAGTTCGTTGAACATGAATTCGTAGCACAACAACAAGTCGAAGAAGATCGAGCCAAGATCGAGGCGTTCGAAGTAGAACTAGTTAGACCAGAGTGACTTGGGATGAGTCACAGGTGAGTGTTGGGGGCATGTTGGCCCTTGACCAAGTTTTGGGAGATCCTTGGTCAAGTTTGACCTATTTTGGGACTTCGACAACCTGTCGAAGACAGAGCACAATACGAAGCAAAGATCGCGGGATCTCGACCCCTTTTTGGGTACTTTTTGGGATTTGGGAATATGTAATGGGTATGGGATGTCGGCCCATGGGTTTACCCATGTTTAGGCCTATTTTGTAAAGTATAAATGGATGTCTAGGCAATATAAGAGGAGGTAGTTGCAAGTTGTTTCTATGTGAAAAGGCATATCTGTGTGATATTGTGCTAAGTGCTACATCTATGTGATTGAAGGATTGTAAGTTCTCTGTGCATACTATGAGGGACTTGCAGAGATAAGTGCAATTCATTGTAAGAGGTTGTGGAAGGTTGTGTGCTTAGATCTACTCGGGGAAGGAGGATCTAGCGAGCTGCACAAATATCTTGTCCTATGTGGAGTAGGGTTTTGAGGCTTTGTACATGTAACCTATTGAAGAAGCTAATAAAGAATAAGAGTTGGTGGACATAGCCCTAGGGTGGGGGTGAACCACGTAAATACTGTGTTATTTTTCTTTGTGCGGTGTGTTGGTGCATTTATGTGTTATTTGCTAAGTGCTTGATATAGATAGATAGATAGATCTGTTTATACTTTGTGCTTATGATGAATCTGGATGTTAGATATGATATAGTTGAATATCCTTAGTGCTTGAATCTGTCAGATCTAATCCATTTATTTATGCTACATGCTTAGATACATTAGATCAGGGTGAATGTTGTGATGCTCTGTCTTATCTACGAAGTAGATATTAGGTAAATAATGATGAAATAATGGTGCTAAGTGCTCTATTAAGTATTATAATCATAGATCTTTGTCCTAGCTAAGGTTGCAGACACCTGAGTCTTACAACCACCCCTGCCTCTACCTCGTGTGAGACTTCATCTGCTTCGCAGGTGTTGCCGAAAGGGCCAGCAGTTAGGGTTTTGTTGGTGTGTTGTTGTAGAGTTGAACCTTGGGTCTGCCCGTGTGCCAACACTGAGTAAGAGGATCCTTGCTAAAGTACTAAACTGTGAAACTACAAAACAACTCTAGGATAAATTGGAAACTATATATGTAGGATATTCCAAGTTAAAGAAGGCCACACTTCAAACTCTCTACTATTGTTTATGAATTAAGAAGATACAAAAATAGATACAATCAAGTGAAAATTGTGTAGTTGAACAAAAGGAAAAACATGAACAGAAAGAAAAAGAGATGGAGAAACTCATGAGCAACCTGAAAAACCAAATCCTAGAAGCAAATAGGATGGAAGAAATTCTAGAAATAGTATCTTAAAGAGAAACAAATAACCCGTGAAAGAAAGGAGGCAAAATTAGTTCACCTGAGAAAAAAACTTGATGCAAAACTCATTCAAACAAGATATGAAAATAGCTCTAAAATCTTAGATAAGATTATTACCACACAAAGGGATTCAAGTAACAAAAATGGAGTAGGTTATTCTCAAGAATAAAACCAAGTTAACTCAAAGTCTTATGCAGTTTCTCTCCTCAATACATTCAAGAAGAAAGATGAATAAAAGACAAGTAATGAACAGAACTCCAGAAGACTACTTCCACCCATCAAGGAGGAGTATAAGAAAACACCAAACAAGGTTTATCAAAACAGGTATCCTCATATTTTATTTCGTTATTTCTTTGCATGCTCTAATTTCATACATAAGCTATGAATTGTAGAGCATATGGAAGGAATAAATTGAGGGTTAAGAACTATAACCTTAAAGACAACCAAATAGTAAATCAAGTTAAAAGAAGAAATTATAACTCCTTTTCACCTCTACAAGAAAGGAACCTATAATTCTTCAGATGTCATAATTATGGACATAAAGCAAGTAGTTTCAGATTAATGGAAGTCTCAGAAAAAACAAAGTTCATTAGAGAGCAAAAGAAGCTTTGGAAAGAAAAAAACATCAAAAGAGGAATGTCTTATTGCCTTGAAATCCCAAGATAAAGAAGATCTTTGGTATGTTGATAGTGGGTGCTCAAAACATATGACAGGAAACAAGGACAAGTTTTTTAACTTAAAGAAACAAAAGGGTAAAGTTACATTTGGAGACAATGCTTCAAGTAACATACCTGGGAAAGGCACTGTGAGTTTGGAAAAAGACAAAGCCAAGGATTTGTTGTTTGTTAAAAAACTAAAACCTAGGCTATTAAGTGTCAGCCAAACCTTTGATCAGTGGAAAATTTTCATCTTTGATTCTCATAAATGTGATATTAGGAGAGAGGACACGACAAAATTGGTTGGTACTTCTCCTAGAAGTCCCGAGAATGTATATATACTAAATACAAAATTGAATGAGGAGTATCATATAAATTTAGTAGATGAAAGTTGGCTATGGCATAGAAGGTTGGGGCACATTAACTTTGACAAATTAGTGAAAGTCAACAATCTTGGGGCAGTAAAAAACTTGCCAAAGATCATAAAGCCCTCAAATCCTATGTGTAGACAATGTCAACTAGGGAAGAAAACTAGAATAAGGTTATAAACAAAAGAATACTCAGCCTAAAAACCTTTAGAGCTTGTTCACATCGACCTCTTTGGACCTACAAAGAGTGTCCTACTTTATGATTTTCATTGATGATTTTAATAGAATGAGTTGCGTATGTTTTCTCAAGGAAAAATCAGAAGCACTTAACAAATTCAAAGATTTTAAGACCCTTGTTGAAAATGAAAAAGAGACAAAAATAAAATGTATTAGATCAGACAATGGTGGTGATTTCACCTCAAAAGAGTTTGATCTCTTTTTTGAAACCCGTGGAATAAAAATACAATTACGTGCTTCCAGAACACCTCAACAAAATGTAATTGCTGAGAGAATGAATAGAACAGTCCAGGTGGCTGCAACGACTATGCTCAATGAAGAAAAAATATATGATGGATATTAGAGGGAAGCTGTAAGCACAACAGTATAAATATTGAATAGAGGTCAGCTCATGATTAATAGTAATAAGACTCCTTATGAACTATGGTTTGGAAGAGCTCCTTCGGTAAAATACTTCAAGGTATTTGGAAGTAAGTGTTACATCAAAAGGCTTGATGAGAATATCGGAAAATTTGATGTTAGATCTGATGAAGGTATTTTTCTTGGATATGTTTCTACCAAGAAAGAATACAGATGATACAATCTTAGATTACATAATATTGTTGAGAGTGCATATGTCAAGGTGGATGATTTAAAAACAATAAGGATCAAACATCAAGAGACTATACTTGAAAGTGAAGATGAAGATGATGATGAGTCAGTTGGTACACAAGAAGAAGTAGAAGAGAATAAAGACAAAAAGGAAGAGGATGATATGGATACTAGTGAAGATGAGGAAGATATTCAAGAAGAAGAGATAAGATAAGAATCCCCAAGAAGAGACACAAAGACACCCTCAAGAATGAATCAAAAGAATCATCCTGAAGAATGGATTATTGGAAATAAAAGCGATGGAGTACATACAAGAAAAAAATTGTTCTATTAGATAGAAATAACACTTTTTTCACATATTCAACCCAGCTCAATCAAAGAGGCATGCAAATATGAGAATTGGGTCAATGCTATGAATGAAGAATTGGACCAAATTGAAAAACAATCTAGTTCCAAGACCAAAAACTAAGAATGTCATTGGAACTAAATGGGTGTACAAAAACAAAGTGGATGAGAATGGGAAAGTAATCAGGCACAAAGCCAGATTGGTATGTAAAGGGTATGCTTAGGTTGAAGGAGTAGAATTTGAAGAAACCTTTGCACCTATGGCCAGATTAGAGGCAATTAGGATGTTCTTATCCTTTTTGAGCTACATAAAATTTAAATTATACCAGATGGATGTCAAGTCAACATTTCTCAATGGAAACTTAGAAGAGGAAGTCTACATTGAGAAACCAGAATGATTTCAATTAACCAACAAAAGATACTATGTTTGTAAACTAAATAAATCACTCCATGGGCTAAAACAAGCACCCAGAGCATGGTATGCAAGGCTAGATTCTTATTTACAAGCACAAGGCCTCAAAAGAGGATCAACAGACAACAATCTTTATTGTAAAATTGTTGGTAATAACATGATTATTGTGGAAGTATATGCTGATGATATTATATTTGGCAGTGATGATGAAAAAATGAGTAAGGACTTTGCTAGGAGGATGCAACAAGAATTTGAAATGTCCTTGCTTCGTGAACTGAATTTCTTTCTTGGATTACAAATAGTATAGTCCAAAAGAGGATTCTTTATCCATCAGTCCAAGTATGTTAAATATATGCTTAAGAAATTCCAGTTAGAGAATTGCAAACTTGTTAGTACACCTATGATAGTTGGATGCAAACTAAGTAAGGAAGATGAGTCCAAAGTTGTAGATCCAAAACACTACAGATCAATGATTGGGAGTTTACTCTATGTAACAACTTCCAGACCTGATGTCAATCAATTTGTTGGGATGGTGGCTAGATTCCAAGCAGCACCAAAAGAGAGCCATGTTCAAGCTGTGAAAAGAATCTTTAGGTATTTGAAAGGAACCATAGATCTTGGTTTCTGGTATTGTAGCAAGGATTCATTCACTTTGAAAGCCTATTCAGATGCAGATTGGGCAGGTTGTATAGATGACAGAAAAAGTACAAGTGGAGGAGAATTCTTCTTTGGAGAATCATTGGTAGCTTGTATAATCAAGAAACAATCCTCAATTTCTCTATCTACCACTGAAGCTGAGTATATTGCAGCAGAAAAATGTTGCACGCAAATAGAATGGATGAAACAAACCTTACAAGACATCAAAATTGTGTTTGAAGAACCCACTACTATCTATTGTGATAATACAAGTGCTATAAGTCTCTCTAAGAACCCTGTCCAAGACTCAAAATCAAAACAAATTCCCACAAAATACCACTATCTAAGAGATCGGGATGAAAATAAAAACATTAAATTGGAATATATTCCAACACAAGAACAGGTGGATGACATTTTCACAAAGCCCTTAAGCAGATATGTATTTGAATATCTTAGACAAAGATTGGGAGTAATCTCTCTTCCAATCTAATTTCTCAAGAAAATAATACATCAATTAGCATCAATTCAGGGGGATACAGTGATCAAAGTCAGGGGGAGTCATTCAAAACTTTTCCCTTGATGTCAAAGGGGGAGAAATGAAGACAATATTTCCATCAATGCCAAAGGGGGAGAATGTTGGAAATATGGTAATACAGGTTGGCATTGATGTCAAATAGATGAGAGACATTGTTGTTCATTTACATTGGAAAAATAATAATGTGCATTAAGACATTGACAATGTGCATGAAAGAAAATAGAGTAGCCTTGTAAGTGTGAAGTACTGTTGCAGAAGAACTTTTCCCCATCCTTAAGGTAAGCAATGGAAATCTTGATGTCATTACCAAATAACTCAATGTTGCAAGTGTCATGTTTGAGGTTATGATGGATCTCCTGACAATGGAGAATATTTTTGTTCGGGAGGAATTACAGTGGTAATAAAAAAAGAGTTGGATCAGTGTTTTTTTAATCAAAATATATATGCCAATGGAAAGGTCTTCTTAAGTTTTCTTGGAACATGAATTTGTTTATGCAAAAGTAATCTATTTCCTGTGTAGAGAAGGTTGTTTGGATGAATCTTTAAAATTGTGCAAGGAAATGGAATTAAAGGGAACCATGCCTTATGATGGTTACTATGATCCTCTAGGGGTTACTTTGTCAAAAGAAAATAATGATTTGCTGGCTTATAATAGGGTTTCTTCCGAGGTGACATATACATATCATCCAAAGAAAATAGATCTTTGCATGCCAAAAGACATGGATAATTCTAGTGATCATAATCATTACCTAGGATGCAGGTTCTACTAAAAGATAGAATGAAGGAAACAAATCCACGAGGAGAATCTAGTGGTCATTTTGATTGGGGAACCATTAGCAATGATGAGCCAATGGACTTTTCAAAGTCTGTTTTTGATGATGGTATTTCAAAGACAAGGATTTGCAGACAACAACATTTCAGCCACTGCTAGGAAAGCTCTCTAAACTTAGTGACAAATTGTATTCATCTTCGCCTGTCCCAGAAGTGTAGATGGAGCAATACATTCCTGATTTAGAAAGACTAACTACTTTGAGAGTGTTACAACAGGTATCTCAAGTGTATCGGACAATGAAAATCATAGCCCTTTAAAGGATGCTGCCATTTTCTGATTTTGTTATTGTAGAGAAGCTTAGTGTGGATGTTTTGAAGTACATTTTATTGCAGTGGAATATTGACCATTTAAAAGGAATTATACATCTCAACAGTTTGGACCTTGAATCAGACAAGGTTCAGAATCATTTAACCATTCTCGTGAAGTGTTTTTCTTGGAATGTGAATGGTTTGAGAGCCTTATTAAAATGGAACGAATTCAAGATCTCCAAAATGCGGGTGATTGGATGGGTGCTCTTCACATGGAAATGAAACTGTATGATGGTAATGTGCAAGGTGTCATCAGTCTTGCGAGTACTCTGAATTCTCTATGAGAGGCCATAACGTCTTTCCTTCTACAATTTCTCTCTGATGATGTAGATGAAGCTTTCTTGTATCTCACTGACCTCTAGCAATCAATTTAAAAGGAATTTCAGAGGCTCGTGATCTTACAATAGTAAATCGATACAGAGAAAGCCTTAGAGACTCAACAACCATCTGATCAAGAGATTGGCAGTGTTGATTAAATGCCATGTTGAGTTTTAATCCCACATTGCTAGTGTAAAATGATTTGTATGGGTCTATATACATTGTTGTCTCTAAGCTATATCGACGCGTAGAGAAAGGGTATGGTGGGGGCTCTAGGTGCTTGGACTCCATGAGAATCTCACCAGCCTAGATCTCAGGATGACCTGTTAAGCCCCCTACCTTTTGGGTGAAGCGACTAAGATGTTTAATACATATATTTTTATACACCACTAGGCACGATGATCATATGAGCGACCACAGGTGAGGAAAGTTCGTTATGACGGTTGAAAAGAAATTGTAATTTTTATCAGAACCTTTGGCATAATGCCAAGTCTGGTGGATCGCCAAGTCCTCTGTTATTCAATTTAAAATCTAGTTGTCGAAAAACACCAAATATGTCGAACTTTATGGAGCTTACACAATCGGGGAATACTGAAACAGATTGTAGTAACACTTCTTCGAAGGGATGCTTAACTAGGGAAGAGATGGATGCATTAATGGAAAGATATAATGTTAGTTCAAATTTGGTAGTTGATCAAGCAGAAAAATGTGAGGAGGATGGTGTACCAGCAAAGACTAGTAACAGAGGCAGTTGAAGCTCCAAAATGCCTGTCGAGAGGTCCACATACTGCATTTTTAGATATCCACCAAAATTCGATAAAACCTTGCATAAACATAGAGACATAGGATATTTTAAACTGTCAAATCCTGAAAGAATCGATAAGAAAGAAGTATGATAATGGTAATCACTTGTAAATTTACACACAATCACTAGATTGGAAATATATCAAAGTGTGTGGTTATGAAAAGACTGGAATATTATTTTATTTTTTAAGTAAAGGGGGGGAATTTTATTATGTTTTTAAGAAGACATCAAAAGCAAAATAAAATCCAAGTTATTACTCTGAAAAATGAAGAGGTGTGATAAGTATGAACAATTATATAGAACATACATGTTGTTTGGTGAAAAAGTGTCATGTTTGGTGAAAAGGTGTGATGACAAGCCTATTTAATTGCCAAATATCAGAAGTAACAAGGTGTGTCTCTTATTGAAGATTGAAGAATAAATAAAAAGGAGATAAAGAAGAAGAAGATGAAGTCCAGTTCCTAATAGAGAAAATTACCAAAGGATTGCATATATCATTGTCAGAGTGTTAAAATTAAGGGAGGCAGGGAGGCGCAAGGGCAGGTTGGTGCCTGCAAGGGAGTAAGTGCTTCCTTGTCAGTTGTAGCTGACTAAATAGGGGGTTGAACCCTCCTACCAGTTGGAGAAGGTGAAAAGGGGTGTGGATCCATCCTAATCAATGGGTGTTGATCTAAGCGGAAGAATATCTTCCTTCTATGTAACATGCAAAAACATAATTTTGCAATTAATAAGAGAAGTGTCTGTGGTTTTCCCAATTGGGTTCCACAATAAATATTATGTTAAATTATTTATTGCGTTAACAAAA